>CM055955.1:91256603-91553035 GCA_029490685.1 Schizonepeta tenuifolia | reverse complement strand
ACATATTTCTAGCAAATAATCATGTTTCGATATGCTTCATGGTCATATTTTTCTTGATAGTAGATTTTCTTGACAGCAAACAATCATGGTCATATTTCTCTTGACAGCAAATAATCGTGCTTTGATATGCTCTGATATGCTTCAATATGCTTCGATATACTTCGATATGCATGTATATAAGAAATATTTCCATATTCATGCTTATTCATGGGTCTACCCATATGAAATTCATCATATATGCAGATATGGTTTTAGGAAAAATAAGTTCATGCATATATCGATCTTGATGTTCAAGATGTTTTTAGAAGAATACGACAAAGCGGATCTCACACTTTAGTTTTGATTCCCACATATAGCACTAGTTGATAGGGTCAAGATTAATAACCCTCAAACATATAGATGTTCAAGGATCATCTGCACATAATAATTACCTTGTATCGAAGATATTATGGTAGAAAGAGCTTCTTCACGTGGATTTAGTCCAAGAACTTCAACCTGCAAAATGTAACATCAGGTTGTGTGTCAGCATCACGTTTCCGAAAATCAAGTCAGTGTATGTAAAATACGAAAGCTTGAGAGAATTCAACGAATTCTATCGTATAAAAGAGATGATGATCGTGATACCTGATATTATGCAGTAAAATCTGTATATATAACTATAACAGTAAGGGTATTTTTGCCATTCGAGGAACGTTTCCCACCTTTATTGATGCGACAGGTTGGCTCTGACATCTTTCTAGGATATTTAAGCCTTAAGAAGACAAATATTGTACTGTACTTTTAGACCAACTGTCGATAAAGTATAAGTGGGCAGTGTTACCCTCATGTAACATTCCTTCAGGATAAGTCTCCACAGAGCAAGCTTCCAGTGAGGTAACATTCTCTCAAGTCAAGTTTCGATGCCTCGGGGCATGTTTCCCGAATACTAAGAATACTAGGGCAAGATTGCCTTCTAGGCAGAGAAGCACTTAGAGTGCTGAAGCAAGGTTGCCATCTAGGAAATCATGATGTACAAAAGGTGTCTCATCACCATGGTCGTAGACGCAGTTCAGAACGCTCAGTCCGTCGAACAGCCCGCGACTTAATCCGCCGCTCAGTCCGAGCCCCAGCTTTCTGACAGTCTGTGATCTCCACTGTTCCATGATTAAGAGGAAGCAGTCGGTCCATCTTTGACAGCTAATTAGATTGAACGGGAGGCGCCGAAGCAGTCCTTCATGCACGTTCACTTGGACGCTTACAAGCAGACTCTCACCTTTTGTCCAGAACTTCGCGAGCACCTCAACACTCTTCAACTTGTCACTAACTTGTTTTGTACATGTCAGTCAGTTTGGGAGATTATTACATTTTAGAAGATTTCTTGAAGCTGCATGACATTACGAAGCTACAAACCGGGAAAGGAGTTCTGAAAGAGGTCTTCAACTTTCAGATGAAGCTCAAACTGATTCAACGTAGAGACGAGACGATTAACGCTCTCATCGACAAACTCAAGGTGGTCCCGAGTGCGAAGTTGTCTTCCTATGATCCACAGAGGTTCACCATGACAACATCGCACGTTATGGGTGGGTGCCTCCTGCAAAAGAACAAGCAGTTGAAGATACTCCAATCATGGGCTAGTTTGTGGAGCCCCTAACTATTGAGACAGTCGAGGAAGGATGCATACGGGTTGATCCTGAAGCTTCCAAACCCAGTACCGAAGAAGAATCCACCCCAAGTTAAGCAATCGTTATTGCATTTGGCATTGATGATCCTGTCCATTCAGCCCACAATGATCTCCAGGCTTTAACTGATAAAATTGCCCAACTCGGGAAGTTTGTCGAGGAGTTGGCTGCTCAGAAGACAAAGATAAAAGAAGAGCTTATCTCAACCAAGGCTAAAGTCCAGAGGGACTTTTCAGAGAAGTTCAAGACTCTACAGAAGACGATTGAGCTACTAGGAGAGCTAAAATAAGCTTGAGCCCAAATACAGAAGACAACTGATGATATGGCCAAAGCCAACAATGATCACATTGCTGAGATCGAGGCCAAGTAGAAGCAGCAGATGGCCGTCATCGATGATAATTGTTCTAGTACAAATTTAGTTTTATTAGTACCAACTGTTCTAGTACATTTGGTACAAATTTAGCCTTATTAGTGATAATTGTTCCAGATTTGGTACAATTGGGACAAATTATCGAATTAGTTCCAGATATTCCTAGTTATGACATGGTACTCTTGGGAGGAATATTCCAATTATTCCAAGTTATACTGCTTCGATTTTTCCGGCTCCGCCTTCGGCTCCGATTACTAATATAAGGATAATCGTTGAGCAAAAATTTAGATTTCTTCGGCTAGCTCCGAGTCCTTCGGGTCTCTCGCTCGAATCTTGACCAAAGAAGAAGCGGCAAATAAAAAAACGAAGAGACAAATTTAAGACGAAGAGGCAAACAAAAACTTAGAAATTAAAAAAAAATCTGGAAAATAAAAAAAAACAGAAAAAAGAAAAAGATCTGGAAAATAAAAAATAGAAAAATAAAATTGGAAAATAAAAACGAAAAGAAAGAAATCTGGAAAATAAAAAAGAAAACAGAAAAAATGTTGGGAAATTTAAGTAAAAGTTTTGATTGATTCCAAAACCAACTGACCCCAACCGAGTAGATGTTGCCAGATCCTAATATTAGTAGTTAGGCTCGCTGTTTGAGCATTGTTAAGATTTTATCTTTACAGGACTCCAGCTGAACACGGCAACAATGCTTCACTCGGATAGAACATCAGTTGTGAGGAAGACAACTGAGCGTTCATCAGATGAAGCATTGAGAAAGGGGGAAGTTACACTCAAGAGATAGAACATCAGTTTTGAGGAAAACAACTGAGCGTTCATTCCATGTGAATTCAAAAAGGGAGAAGATACAAGGAAGACAACTGATCAGTTGTAGAACTCAACCCAGATGGTCAACAGCATGAAGTTGGAGTCAGTTGAGAGTTCAACTGTCAGCACTCAGATAGAACATCAGCTGAAGATCAAGTTAGTTGAAGATCGAAAATCTTAACCGACCACTCCTTGTTGGAAGTCTGATGTTAAGATTTGAATTTCAAATAAGGAAGTCACGTGAAGGTTTGACTCTCTGTCATTACCTCATTTGGCCCAACACAAGGCTGTCTCAGATGGAAAGCAGAAGCATGCAGTTGCCAAATCCGGAAAGTCTGGAGATATGAGAGACAAGCTATCGCTATCAAAGAACAGAGATCAACAGCTCTTCCAACGGCTAGTTGATTCTCTCCGCCTATAAATAGAGGCCTTCGTTCACAGAGAAGAATATAAGACACACACGAGACGAACAAGTGCGAGAAGAAATATTCAAGCAAAGAACAACTTCATTCTGCATTCAAGCTTAACTAGTTATCCTCTTAGAACATCACTTGTTGAGAGTTCTATAGTGTTAGAATTAGTTTCTGTGTCTTTAGATCCAACCTTAAGAACATCACTTTGTGAGAGTTCGTAGAGTGTTAGATCATAGCTCACTTCTTGTTCGAGCCATTTAGTTGGAACCCCATCCTTTCTTTCACCTGAAAAGGTTTTAGGACCCTACTCTTTCCGTAACTGAGTAGATAGGTTGTTTAGTACCCGAAAACTAAACTGTAAGGTTGATAAGTACCTGCAAACTTATCCTTAACGGTTGCAAAGCCCGCGTAAGCTTTGTGGTTTGTCCAGAAGAACTTGGCCTGAGTTGTGTGGACTCACAACTCCCTGTGGACGTAGGAGTTCTTTCCGAACCACGTTAAATCTTTGTGTGTTGTGTTTATTTTGAGTTATCTTATTGCATATTCAACTGACTATCTAACCTGCATACAAACTGCTTTATTCATCAACTGTTTTGGTTCTTGACCAATTGTGCATAAAAGCGTGAGTTAATTTATACGAGTTAATTTCCACCACATTCCACACAGCACATCACTTCCAACCGAGTGTTTCTTACTCGGTTGTGATTCCAACTGAGCTTCCTTACTCGGTTGAAGTTAATTTTAGGGGGTTGTTTTAAAAAGTCTTATCTGGTGTATTCTCCTCCCCCCCCATACACCAGAACTCGTATCGGGACCATAAAAAAAAATCTGGAAAATAGAAAAAAAAATTAAAAAAGTAGAAGAAACTGGAAAATAAAAAAAAAACAGAAAAAAAGAAAGAAAAAACTTGGAAAGGGGAACAAGTGTCAATAAAATGGGTCAAGGAGTGACGGATCCAGATAGAAGAGGGAAAAGAGTATTTAGTTCCTAAGTTAAAAAAAATGGCCATAATTTATATTTATGAAAAGGGTGGACCAAAATTTATACTTTAATGTTCATTATGGTTATATCACATGATATTCTCTTTAAATTTTATATTTAAAAAATATTATAAAATATTAATAAATAGACGTATCATTCTCGAATCGCACCCCTATAATTTTTGAAAAATTCGTATCGTATCATGCCCGCACCCCCCCACCCTGCACCTGTGCAACATAGAGGCTGAGTTGTGGTGATTCGGAGAAGAGAATGAGTCATCACTCGTCAGATTAATTTAGGGGTTTCAGTAAATCCCCAATTTATTGTAAAAACATATTTATTTATTTATTTCTAATTTAAAATATGAAATTGCTATATTACCCCTATTTTCTTTTTCCAATATTCTAGGAGGGCCCAGTGACCCCCCCGTGCCCAACGTGCCGCAGAAGAGGGAAATGAACAGAAGTAAGAATGATGAAGGTAACTATATCACATGACAGAAGGCAAGAGAGTAAGCAATTTCAGGTAAGTGAACTCATCGAGGAAGAGAGGAAGAGTGGTAGACGATGAGCATGGTCTGCCGTCGCCGGAAAGCGAGCGGCGCCACCGAGTCCCCACCTTTGAACTCCCTCTTTCCCGACTCTGAATTCTCCCACCTCAGAAAAATGGATTAGCAAAAAGAAAAAATACCTTCACTTCTTTGCTCGACCAATTTGTTGATTTCAATTTCGGTGTGTCGAAAACAAGTGAAGTAAACTCTTTATTTATACTAGTCTTTATGGTTTTAAACATGGAAATTGCGAGATCTTGGAATCAATCATCCTATGGGATTGATTCTCCTTGCAGAAATTAAAGAATTTTGAGGAAGGAAAATTAGGGTGAGATCTTGAAGTATAGGCGTGTTGTGCGGTCTGCAGAAGATAAATGTTAAAAAGATTTGAGCATAAAAAAAATTGGGCTTAAATAAAATATACTAAATATTTTAGGAGAAATATAATAAAATTTTTCTGGGTCGTCACAATTTCAAAACCCAACTTACCCCAACTGGGTAGATGAGCCATCAGTCAGCTAGTAGCTAGAGTTCACTGTTTGAGCGTAGAGAGTTTCTCTTTACAAATCAAACAGAAAAAGTCAGCCAGACTGAGAAGGCAGTTTAAGATCAAGATGGTCAGTCAGACCAGAACTCGACTGACTGCAGAACTGAACCATACAGTTCATGCATGTCGAGCAGTTTTGTCGAAATCAGACATCCTAAAGTTAAGAAGAGAAGACTTGGAAGACAGTGAAAGAAGAAGAGTTAAAATTCAAATTCAAATCTACTCGAAAGTACAAGACAACCTATAACTTTCCATAAATGGTTCGACCACAGAGACTTGCATAAAGCAAGGGTTGCAGTTACCATTTTGGGAAAGATTGCAGAGGAGTAGGTAGAGTGTCATACTATTTGGCAAAGGTCAAACGGCTCTTTCCAACAATTATATGACCTTCCTCTCTATAAATAGAGGTCTCTACAATGCCAGAAGACCACTGAAAAGATTCACGCGCACAAGCATTCAAGCCATTCAGAGCAAGTAACATTCTCCCAGCAAGAACACACCAAGAGTCAAAAGCATAGTTGTAGAGAGTCTTTAGTCCTCTTCCTTTGCTTCCTTCTAGTTTCTCAAAGCCTAGTCTTTGATCGAGTCTAGAAGTTTCTGCTGCATCTAAGCAGATTCTCTATTAACAATTTGAGTGTCTAAGCCATACGAAGAAGCCTCCAATTTTCGAGTGTTGAAGGCTTCATAGTTGGAAAAACACCAACCTCACCCTCTAAGTTTTTCTTTGAACTCGTAATCAAAGAGTCTAGGTCCCTTAGAACCCGTAATCTAAGATAGGTTCTACACTTGCCTGCAAAAGTGTTGTAAGGTTTTGTTCGAACCCATAATCGAACAGGTTAGGTTGAAAACCAAACTGAACGCTTGATAAGCACGCGTAAGCTTATCTAGTGGATTACTTCATCAAAAAGGAAGTCGTAGGCATATGAGTTCATCTCTAAACCACGTAAAAATATCGTGTCTTTACTTTCAGTATTTTACATTCAGTTTACTAACCAAGTGACACTGCATACAAAACTGACATTTAGTAAATCGCACTAAGTGTTTGGGAACTTGACCTTCTCAGTAAAAGAATTTTAGTTTAAGTAACGAGTCTAAAATAACCACCAACTTCCGCATTGCAAAACTCGTTAAAACCTCAGTTAAGATTACACAGTTGATCATCAGTCAAAGAAGACAATTGTGCACCTAACTATGCGACAACATCGACTGACTTTCTCAGTTGTTGAGCGACTGAACTGAGCAGTTCTTTTAAAGACAAAGTTTTAAAGTAAAAATTGCTACTGGTGTATTCCCCCCTACACCAGTTACTCATTATCGGGACAATCAGTGTCACTTTTCTTATTTTGTACTCCCTCCATTCACCAAATAATATCCTACTTACTTTTTTATACAATACTACCCTCTTTACTATCCTAAAATTACTACCCTTTGTCACTGATGGACCCACTATTTATAATTAGCCTACAATTTTAACTCCATATTAACCCACTAATTAAACCACTAATTTAACCCAAAAATATAACCCAAATACCTAGCCCAATCCAATACTTCTTCAAACCCTCATATCACTCACTCTCTTGATTTCTCTCTCAACCATAATTTACTCTCTGCGGTGCTGATGAACTCCTCCGCCGATCTTCCAAACTCTCATCTCCCTTTCTATCTCGATTCGATCCAAAATGAAGAAAAACCAAAGATCGAATCGGCGGTGGAGGTGGTGCCTGAAACGTTAGATCTACCACCTTCCTCTCATCTTCCAAATTGTTCTCTCCCTTTCATCCTCGATTCGACCCAGAATCAAGATGATTTGGAGACCGATTCGGCAGTGGATGTTGTGCTTGAAACCCTATTCACACCGTTAGATTCACTTCTGCTGCTATTTCAACTTCCATCAATGGCGGTGGATTTGTTTCTGCCGCCCTTTAGATCGGAGAGAGTTGAGCTCTTCTGTGTGACTCCGGCTACATCCGACAAAGAAGTGTTCGTGCCGCATACTCCATTAGTAATGCCAGATTCACCAATTTCATCTCTTAATCTGGATGCTTACTTGGAATAAATGCTAACTTGGATATTCTCAATATCAAAGAATGGAGTGGTAAGTTGAGAACATTACATAATAACAAATTCAAGGAGATATTTTAGAAAGTCGTCACTAGCTAGGCCTTCATAGCGAAAAAATAATGTGATCATAAGGTCTTATGAGCCAGAAATAGATAGAAATAGATCAAAATAGAAGGTCTTAGTACCACAAGCACAAAGGAATTATACTTGTGATTTATAAGGAGGTTCATAAGGCGTTAGAATATGGAATTTGAGTTTTAGAAAGTGTTTTGGCATGGCAGACCACTTGGTCCAAAATGAATCGTTGTTCATGGTTGGTATGGGAGGTAAACATAGTACGTATTCATAGTTCTTCCATTTATCTACTTTGTCCTATAGCTCTACCATTGATCTTCACGTCGTTATATCAATCTGCTTCACTAGATCATTCTTGAGTGCATGGTAAGTTCAACTGCTCTTCGCGGTGATGATGCCTTCTGTCATACATGTGGTTGTAGTTTCGTTATCTATATGTTTCCTTGAGATTTTGATCTCGTACAGTGACCCAAATCATTGTATCAATATGTCGTTATTACTCATGTGTCGTCTTCATTAAGTTTCTCTTTTCCTTCGCGTCATGATCATCGAGTTCGTTCTATGTTACCCTTTGTTCTTGTTCGAATTCCTTATCTTGCTCATTCTAAAATCATTTTTTGTGTTGATCAACCCTTCTAAAATAATCTTAAGCGTTGTGATCTTAAACAAGATGAAGGTCTAGGTTCTTGATTGACTTATTCCTTGCAAGAATGATTCCTCGAGACCGGTACTAATCTAGGATTGATATTACTAATGTAATATCAAGATCATACTGAAGTCCTTAAGCGTTCTATTTAATTAGTTTGTACTTCTATCGTAACCTATCTTGGTTCAACTATCATAACATATCGTCTACATATCATTGATCATGTCCTACACTTTCATGGAACATCATATCATTTCATCATTGCATATCACATCTTTTCATAGCATTTCATATCATATCATTTCATAGCCTTATCATATCATAAAGTCATATGATAACTTTTTGTAACCATGATATATCATTAGCTTTCCCAATAAGGGATTTATCATGGTAAAATGGCCTCAAAAGAGGTCTCATGTGGGACAATGCCTTAAAATAAAGATTCATTAAACTATCGTGCCTCAAAAGAGGACTCTTGAAGTATATACCATAACATCTTCCAATGTAGCATATCATAAAATCGTATCATACCATATTTAACATTGCATATCATAACATTTCGTCATCACCATTGATGCGTCTTCGACTTTTAGGCCACTTGGCCCTATTTTTCCTACCTTTTTGTGTCTTTAGTGTCTGTATAGGGAAGAAAGCAATTGTTCGTGGGAAGGGAGCTCCGTCCGAGGCAAACAGAGAAAAGATGCCAGAATGAGTAGTATTGGAGTATTTTTCAGCCGTTGCATGAATCTGTTTCCCCCAGGAGAAGAACAGTACCTTGGTATGAGGTTAACCAATGCATGCAACCCGTTTGACCACTACCGAGATCAACAGCCAACCACCGAAGCTAAATAAGGAAATACGTGTGGAAGAGATTTGCATGATATTCTGCCGAGTGTCTATGCGAAGAAGGATTTGGAAGCCAGTTAATCACCCTCAATCAATCAATTGGAGATTGCCAATCATCAATCTGATCAAGCACGGATAAATCAAGATCAAGCTAAACATGGAAAGAATCAATCTTGCCGATGTGGTCTACCAGAGGAGGGAGTTGACGGCCATCATCTCAGCTATAAAAGTCCAGCAAGTGTGGCTGGCACAATATTGGTTACCCCTAGTTGTCACAGCCCCAAATCCCGAGGGACGGCAAAGCCGGGGTGCGACTAGGGATTGGATTTAAGAAGCGGGGAAGAAGGGGGAATAAATAAGAATGAACAGACATTAATAACAGAATAACTTCTATGAACAAGACTTTATTGAAATAGAAAGAGTTGATCTCGAAGTATCACTGGACAAGGTTCTCAAAAGAGACTAAGTTCATTGTATGGGGCTTAGACCTAAAAGATAGATACAATAACTCAAAAAGATTGGCAGCGGAAAGCGTTAAGTTTGACATACAGTCCTTTATTCTAATTACGGCTCCTTACTCAACCTCTGCCGCTATCATCACTCAACCTGCACATTTTATAAAACATATGCAGGGCTAAGTATAAACATACTTAGTGGGCACATTGCCGAAAACATATCATAAGTATAAATAAATCAGGCATCTAATTTTTGTAGCACATCGGGATTTTTCAATAATTACCCGTGTCTACTAAACATTTTGTTGGGAAATTTATTAGTAAAAGTTTTGATGAATTCCAAAACCGACTGACCCCAACCGAGTAATGTTGCCAGAACCTAAATGTTAGAAGTTAGGCTCGCTGTTTGAGCAAAGTTGAAAATCTTGATCTTTATCTGAGTGGTCTTCAGTTGATGTTCTGACCGAACCGTTGAACTCTCAGCTGACTTTGAACTTCATGCTGTTGATTTTCTTGTTTGAGTTCTACAACTGAGGTTCTGGAACTGAACCCTCAGTTGTCTTCCTTGTATTTAGTCAGTTGAGTTTGAACCTTCAGATGACTTCCTTTTCATCTGATGTTCTCTTCCTCTCTACTGTTTCTCATCTGACGAACCCTCAGTTGGTTTCCTTCACAACTGATGTTCTGAAGACTTCCCCCTCATTCCATCTGAACATATGAACTCTCAGTTGTCTTTCATCATAACTGATGTTTTGTTTGAGTGATGCCTTGTTGCCATTTTTAGCTGGAGACCTGTAAAGATAAAATCTCAACTTTGCTCAAACAGCGAGCCTAACTTCTAACATTTAGGTTCTGGCAACATCTACTCGGTTGGGGTCAGTCGGTTTTGGAATTCATCAAAACTTTTACTAATAAATTTCCCAACAGTTCCTCCCTTTTTGATGATGCCAAAACCACTTACAACTTTGAACCACTATTGATCTAAACCTCACTAACTTATCTAAAATCTCAGCTGAAATTCGAGACAGTCTATAAAATAAAACATCAAAGGGTTAGCACAGTTATAACATGGTATTTAAAAGACTTTGTGATTCAGAGCTTGGACAATGAGGAATTGTTCATCAAGGTGAATCTTATATATACTTTGAAGTTTTTGTTACAACTGAAGATTACAGGGTTAAGCACAGAACAGATAAAGATACAACAGTTGCTCCAAAAACTACATCAGCTCAAAAATACTGTTGACCGTACTTGCTAAAGATACGGTCAAAGATCTCTTTCTTCGCAGGTGACTCAATCCCAGTGTTGACACCATGTTCCTTGCAGACTTGTCTCGCCTCAGCCATGATCGCATTTCTGTTCGAAGTGTTTGTGCCTTTGATCATCTGAGGGCGATATCTGAGTATCTGCGGAACTGGAATGGTGTTGGGATCGAGCTGAGCATTCAGCATGGCTCGCTTGAACTGACTAAGCATTCCAGGGTCTCCAGATCTGAGCTCCCACAGGGCTTCCTTGAAGGCTTGCCTTGGGTCTTCAGTCGAGTAGACCTTCCTGTAATAAAAGTCATTAATGAATTCATGCTTGAACTGCTCCCAGTCATCGTTCCACTCAGCATTCATCCACTTGTCAACGTGTGGGAACCGAGACGGGAGCGGGGCGCTCTTCTGCAGCTGTTGTGTCTTCTTCCTAGCCTCAGCCTTCATCTGGTGCTTGTTTATTCTTCGCACGCTCCGGCTGGCTTTATTTCTGTCAACATTTTTCTCTACTTTGGCCAGTTCTCTCTCTAACTTGGCC
Source organism: Schizonepeta tenuifolia (assembly GCA_029490685.1). Taxonomy (NCBI): domain Eukaryota; kingdom Viridiplantae; phylum Streptophyta; class Magnoliopsida; order Lamiales; family Lamiaceae; genus Schizonepeta; species Schizonepeta tenuifolia. The sequence continues at coordinate 91,541,823 of CM055955.1, read as the reverse complement.
ACCTTCTTGGCTTGATCCGTAGCGAACTTCTTGATCCAAGAGGGATTCAAGTACTTCTCCTTGGACTCCCCCATAGCTTTGGCAGCTTCGATGCAATCTTCAACAGAGATCCCGCCGTCAAGATCGGCATCGAGCTCGGCTGTAAGCTCGGCTACGAGGTCATGGGAGATTTCCAGTTCCTGCTCAGACTCCTTCAGTTGCGATCCTTCAGCTTCTCCTTCAGCTTCAGCTGGCACTCCTTCCCCTTGCTGAAGAACATCTTTCCCCTTTCCAGCAACAGCGGCTGGCTCCTTGTCTTCCCCCTTTTTGGCATCATCCAAAAGGGTGGCAACAGTGCCATCCAGGGAGGTCAGCTTGGCTTCAGCCTGTTGAACTCGAGAAAAGAGTTCGTCGACAGCATCCTTCTCTTCCACCTTCTTGGCCAACTCCAGGTCCTGGCGTTCCTGTTCAGCCTTCTTCAGGGCAGCAAAGGTCGCAGAGACATCTTTATGGATGGTGATGAACTCAGCTCGGAAATTTGCGAACTGAGACATCCACTCCTGGTCTTGAGTCTGTTGGGACTTTCCCAGATCAGATTCAGCAACGGACTTGAAGACATTGAAGTCCGAGCTGATTCCCTGAACCGTCTTCTTCAGATCTTTGACCTCCGAGCTGGTAGAAGTGGAGAGGTCTTCGAGCTTTTGCTGTAGGGAGGAGGAGAGTTGTTTCAGCTGATTCTTAAAACTCGTATTTTCTGCCATCGGCTGATTCATTCTGTCAGCGTCCTCCTCCTTGCTGAGCTGGATCTTGGACAACAGCTCCTGCCTCAGCTGGTTGACCCTCTCAGAGATCAGCTCACAGATGGCATCGGTTGAGAGCGCTGGCTGATCTGAGGGTCCAGGCAGGTGTTGTGGTTGTAGTTGGGCAGTTGGTTCCATGACAACCAGGGCAGTTCGGCTGGCGAGGTAGGCCTTGAGTTTTTCTTCTTTCTTCTTGGCCGCCTCATCAGCTGCGTCGACATCCTCCATGTAGTTGGCATTCTTAGCCAACATTTGGTCAAGAAATTGAACAACTCCAGGATTGTTGCACAGCTCCCTGGTGTCTGTCCCTTCTTGGATGCTTTTGTCCAGACGACGACGGAGCACAGCCACCTTCTGGTTGTACGCCACCTTCAGGTTCTGGTAGTCGAAGTATACCCTCAGGTTGGACTCTTCAACTTTCAACCTGTCCCAACCATGGATCCTGAGAGTTTCCTCCTTGACGTACCAGTAGCTGAAGATCACGCTAAACTGATAGAGCAGTTCCGTCCCGAACATGGCAAAAATGGGCATTGAGCTTGCCTCGGGGAACATGCCGATCAACTTGCAGAAACAGAAATCCAACCGGCCTTCATACTCATCCAAGATCGCCTGGCGGTTGGCTTCTTCATCAATTGGAGTTGGGTCAATATCGAAGGCGACGGGTTCGAGGGTTTCATCAACGTTGGCCAAAGGAATGGTCACAACGTTGGCATCGAGCGAGAGGCTCGGTATATCTGACTGAGGACCAGTTGAGAGAACTGGATCCTCTTTGGGTAGAGAGTAGGCTGGCTCGATTGCTTCCTCAGACGCAGGTGGGTTTTCCTGGCTGGCATCAGCTTCAGTTGGACTGTCGTGGGACTCCTCAGATGAAGCAGAGTCATCTGAGGAGGAGCTGGATTCCTCCACGTGGATCTCCACCCCTTCAGCCATTTCTTCTTGATGAGGTTGAAGAACAAACCCAGCTGGGTCAACCGACTGGCTTGATTCGGTTGAGTCCTTCTCTTCAGCTAGTTTGTTGGCTGGCATCACCACCGCAGGGCTCGTTGTAGACGGTTGAGCTGCGGGCTGGATGATTCGAATCCTGGGCCTCTTCTGGAGGGGTTCCTCCTCATCTTCTTCTTCATCTTCCTCTTCCTCAGCCACCTCCTCCAACTGGCGCTTCGCAGGCTTGGACCTTAAAGGGCGGCGAGCTGCTGAGGCCGACTCCACAGCTGGCTTGGAGGCTTCCTTGGGTGTGTAGATTGCATCCACCACATCCTTAGCCTTTTTGGCTGTAGGGAATAGCATCAGCTTGCTGAACGGAGGGTCCTCACTCCCTTCACAGGTCAGTTTCTGTCCCTTTGTAGCTTGGAGGATCAGGGCAGAGATTTTTGTGCCGAAGTTGAGTGTCCCCTTGACACTCAACAGCTGCTCTCCTGACTCAGCTGTCGTCTCAGAAATTTTCTGCTTCTCCATCAACAGCTGGCTTTCAAGATAGCCCAGCCAGTCGATTTTGTGGTGTTCCTCCAGGGCCTTCTGCTGCTTGAGCTTCGGTCTGCTAATATCACCGAACGCTCCTCCGTACGCAAAGGCGCACTTAGAAATGACGTCAAACAACAATCGGTGCTCCGGCTTCAGCTTTGTCCTCTGCATACTCCCCTTCAATTGTTCAGGGACAAGAAGGATTGTTTGCAGGAATGCATCAGCTTCCTTGTCCGTGAAATTCCCCATCACGTCTACGGCTTCTCGATCTCTGGGGATGATCTTTTGCAATTCCTTGGTTACTTTTATTTCAATGGCGGTATCTTCCAGCGTACGGGTAGTGCTATTTCGTTGCTTGCACGGGATGATCGTGACAAGCTCGTCTTCTGCAACTCGCTGCAGATTTCTGTAGAAATGTGCGACCTGCTTTCTGAGCAGCTTGGATGGAGAGAGGGTTGCCCAGTCGAGCAGATTGTGGTCGGAAAGAATGGCGGCAACAGGAGCGAGTTCCGGCGAGGTCAGAGCCGCTCTAGACAGAATCTGTTCGAAGTGAATCTTCGACATCAACATGTCGAAAGATTCCTGGAACGTAGCGGGTTCTACGGAAACCATCTTCTTGGAAGCTTTAGATTTAGGCGCCATCTCAAAGAGATATATATGCAAAGACGAAAAAAATTCGTTACTGAAAATGGTGAGACAAATTTGGAGAAGATGATGAATAGATTGAAGAGATATGCACGAAATAGTAAGGATATGCAAAGAAGGTAAGGATCATTTCCTGATATTCCGTATTATATAAGCTTTGACTCGGATGAGATCAACGGCTGGGGTTAAATGGCGCGAATCCATCAACGGCTGGGATTACGCGACTGTTGGGTATTTTGACTGACGCTCCACGCGCGCGAGTGAGAAGGTGAATAGTTTAAGGTGTCAGCCCAGTCGCACTATAAAGTAAGGCTATAGGAGTTCAGCCAGACTTTACATTAAATGCGATATAATGGCTTATTTAGTCTAGCTGACATGTTCAGGAATGTTTGAATTTATTTCAAACATTCTCATTGAATATCATAACACCTTCAGTCATAAATGATACCTGCCAGCCGATGCCGAGATCAGCTGTATACCTCAGTTGAGTTCCTCAGTTGCCGCATCCCATCAGCTGACTCGAGTTCGTCTATTCAGCTGACGTCTGATCCATTGTTGCAGCATACCATCAGCTAACTCGAGTTCGTCTGTTCAGCTGATGTTTGATGTCTTCAGTTGGCTATTCGTATCTGAGATTCCCCCTTCATCTGAGCTAGTCATCTGAAGGTTCAAACTCAACTGACTAAATACAAGGAAGACAACTGAGGGTTCAGTTCCAGAACCTCAGTTGTAGAACTCAAACAAGAAAATCAACAGCATGAAGTTCAAAGTCAGCTGAGAGTTCAACGGTTCGGTCAGAACATCAGCGGAAGACCACTCAGATAAAGATTAAGATTTTCAACTGACTAATCAAGGTTGACTGTCAGAAAGGTTAAGATTTGAATTTCAAAAGGAAGTCACATGAGGGTTTGACCGTTCAGTCATTACCCCATCTGGCCCAACACAAGGCTATCTCAGAAGAAAAGCAGAAGAGCACAGATACCATATCGGGAAAGTCTGCAGAGATGAGAGACAAGCCATCGCTTTCAACCATCAGAGATCATCAGCTCCTCCAATGGCTAGTTGATACTCTCCGCCTATAAATAGAGGCATTTTCTCATTCGAGAGACACACGAGACAAGAGATAGAGAAGTGCAATCACAAGAGAAACAAATGCAAGAAAAATCTGCAAAAATCACGTTCTAAGAGCATCAGCAGCTGAGAGTTCAAGAGTGATAGAACATTAGTAGCTGAGGGTTCATAGAGTTATAATCTGTCTTAGATCTTAGTTTGAGTGTTTATTCGTTCAAACCATAGATCCAGCTCTCATTCGTGATCGAGCTGTACTTAGAAAATCCACCCACATACACACCTTTAAAAGTGTCTGTTAGGATCATACTCTTCCTGTAATTGAGTAACTAGGTTGTCAAGTACCCGTAAACTTGTTATAGGTTGTTAAGTACCCGCAAACTTAACTGTAAAGGTTGATAAGTACCCGTAAACTTATTGCAACGGTTGCACAGCCCGGGTAAGCCGTGTGGATCTGTCCAGAAGAACTTGGACTGAGGTGTGAGAATTCACATCTCCCCGTGGACGAAGGAGGGTTATCTCCGAACCACGTTAAATCCTATGTGTCTGTGTTTATTTTTATTCAGTTACTTATTGCATTTTTTGAACTGAGCAAACTAACCAGCATACAAATTGCATATCTGCACATTCTCAACTGTTTTGGTTATTGACCAACCGTGCTAAAAGCGTGAGTTGTTTTAACGAGTTTAATTTCCACCACATTCCGCACAGCACCACTCTTCCAGCTGAGGTTGCTTACTCAGCTGTGAGATTCCAACTGAGTCCGTTTTACTCAGTTGAAGTAATTTTTAAGGGTTAAGTTTTAAAATCCTCACTGGTGTATTCCCCCCCCCCCCATACACCAGTAACTCGTTTCGGGACCATCACATTTTCTTTCTCATTTTCACAATATAGCTTGATCAAGCATTTTTCTGATAGATATTATGTTCAATCTTGCCCAATAATTATCACCGTGGCTGGCCACCCCTCAACAGTGTTCCACACACAACGGCTACTGTCCGATCATTTTAGTTAGCAGGTCGGCTAACTAATAATTCTGGATAGCAGTCGGCTAAGTCAGAAAGGTACAAGAGAACTCATATAAAACAAATATTTCATGCCCTGATTATCACTTTGAAAACACAATTATCAAAGCTATAAATAAAGATTTTCGAGCATCGCTCATTTTATTTCGTATATAGAAAAGCCCACCTTAATGATTACAGAACTATAATACGAGCTTTCGTCCTTGATCTTCCGTCCTATCCTTGGCGCTGACTTCTTCCTTTTATCGTAAATAAAGAAACTTTAAAACTCGATTGTAACGATAAAAGAAACAGGAAATCGAAACCGGTTTTAGTCTTTTAGGCCTTTGCACGCTAAACTAGTTTCTTTTGATTAAAAGATACGAGACTCGAGCACTTCTCGTTTAGAACTAACTTGGTTCCTTACTCGACACTTAATTCAGTAGATAAATGGAAGTCGATAGCTTATAACGACTTAAAAGTCCAAAAGGAATCAAGTTGAAAAGAATTCAACTTAAGGAAATAGGTTTTGGAAACTTCCTGCACAAGACATAAGTTCTGGAGTTCATACAGAACATAATATTTCACAACATGTGATGTTCCCTATACCAAAAGAAAGCCACGGATGTCTAGTTTACTCTCCAATTTACGGATCTCGATTTCGTTAAGCGAGCTAAAAGTTAAGACAGTCCAAAATTCGCCCGGAATAATAATAAAAATTGACTTTCTCCAGTGAACTCGTATCGAAGAAAAAGTGAATGTAAAGTCTAACGGTTTTTCGATCTGAGTTTTCGGACAAAAATTTATCGAATGCGAAAACCCTAATACAGTAGTCGTTCGACCGACTTCTGGAATTTATTTTCAAAAACGGATTTCACCGTCAGTCTTAGAATAAAAAATCCTTAACTTAGGCGTGCAAAGCCTTAATTTATAATTAAATTTTTTATTTTGACGATGGAAGAAATATCCGGGGTATTACATCCTACCCCTCTAACAAGAAATTTCGTCCCGAAATTTGCATACCTTCTTCAAAAAGGTAAGGGTACTTTTCTTTCATCTTTTCTTCGAGTTCCCACGTGGCTTCTTCCTGCCCGTGGTGATTCCACAATACTCTTACTATTGGTATCGACTTGGTTCTTAACTCTTGTATTTTTCGATCCAAGATCGATAATGGTTTTTCCTCATAACTCAAGTCAGATTCAAGAATGACGTCTTGCTGGCTAATTACGTGCTTAGGATCAAAAACATATTTTCTTAACTGAGATACGTGAAACACGTTATGGACACTTCCTAGACTTGGCGGTAAGGCCAATCTATAAGCAACAAGTCCTACTTTTTCAAGAATCTCGTAAGGTCCTATAAACTTTGGTCTGAGTTTACCCTTAACACCGAATCTAATGATTCCTTTAGACGGAGAAATCTTGAGGAAAACTTTATCCCCAATTTCAAAGCTAAGATTGATTCGACGATCGTCGGCGTAAGACTTCTGTCGGCTTTGGGCTTCTTTCATTCTAACTCGAATCTGCCGAATGATCTCGATCATTTCACTGACTGCATCGGGTCCTAGGTTCTTTCTTTCACCTACCTCATCCCAATAAAGTGGTGATCTACATTTCTTTCCATACAATGCCTCATAAGGCGCCATTCCTATCGTCGCTTGATAACTGTTGTTGTACGCGAATTCAACTAAATGTAAGATATCTTCCCAATTCCTACCGTTCTTAACATATCAACGAGTATCTGAATCGTTCTCTCGGATTGTCCATCCGTCTGGGGGTGAAAAGCGGTACTAAAGTTAAGTTCGGTACCCAACTCTTTCTGCATCGTGATCCAAAATCTCGAAGTGAATTTGGCATCTCTATCTGATGTTATCAACTTTGGTATTCCGTGCAGACGTACAATCTCACGGACATACAGTTGTGCTAACTTCTCTGACCCGTAGGTAATCTTAATCGGTAGAAAGTGAGCTGATTTTGTGAGTCTATCAATAACTACCCAGATGTCAGTGTTTCATTTTCTTGACTTAGGCAAACCTGTCACAAAATCCATAGCTATATCCTCCCATTTCCATTCTAGAATACTTAATGGCTGCAACAATCCGTATGGTCTTTGGTGTAGAGCTTTCACTTGTTGACTAGCCAAACATCTTTCTACAAACGAGGCAACGTCTCGTTTCAAACCGTTCCACCAGAAATTCTTTCTCAAATCTTGATACATCTTCGTACTCCCTGGGTGTGCTGTATATGGCGTATCGTGAGCCTCACTCATGATATCGTTCTTCAATTCGTCGTCTTCAGGGATACAAAGTTTGCCTTCAAACAAAATCGCATTGTCCGGTGCCTCAGAAAAACCGTCCGGTTTATCCGTCTCGTAAGTCCGGTGTAGCTATGAGTGCTGCTATATGGTTTGTTATCGTTTCAGGTGTATCCAGCACTTCTAAGTCCATTTCTTCAAATTCTCGTACAAGAGCTTCTTCCTCAACAAAGAGACATCCTAACTTGGTTAGAGTCTTGCGACTAAGCGCGTCAGCTACCACATTTGCTTTTCCTGGATGATAGTTGATTCTGCAATCATAATCATTTACTAGTTCGAGCCATCTCCTTTGCCTCATGTTCAATTCCTTTTGCTCGAAAAAGTACTTCAGACTCTTATGGTCCGTAAAAATCTCAACCCTAACACCATAGAGATGGTGTCTCCAAATTTTCAACACATGCACAATGGCTGCTAGTTCTAAGTCGGGTTGGGTACTCAACTTCATGGGGTCGAAGTTGTCGTGAAGCATAAGCTATCACCTTTCCATCTTGCATCAATACACACCCTAATCCATTCTTTGAAGCATTTGTATAGACCACGTATTCCTTATTCGCTTCTGGCAGAGCCAACACTGGTGTTGTGGTTAACTTCTCCTTGAGTGTCTGGAAACTCTTCTCGCATTCGTCCGTCCATTTGTACTTGTTTTCCTTCCGTAGCAGTTGCGTCATAAGTCTAGCGATTGTAGAAAATTCCTCGATGAATCTTCTGTAATAGCCGGCTAAACCTAAGAAACTCCTAATTTTGTTCGGACTTGTTGGCGATTTCCAATCGCGTACTGCCTCTACCTTGGCAGGATCTACCTTGATGCCTTCTGCTGATACTATGTGTCCAAGGAACATCACTTCTTTCAGCCAAAATTCGCATTTACTGAAGTGTTCAAGGAAAATTGCTCGAGTTTCTCGGCTCTAAGCGTTTCCAACACTATCCTCAAGTGTTCCTCGTGTTCTTCCTCATTCTTGGAGTAAATGAGAATGTCATCAATGAATACTAAGACGAATTTGTCTAAGTACGGGTGAAAAAATCGATTCATGAGATCCATGAATACTGCGGGAGCGTTAGTCAAACCAAATGGCATAACTAGGAATTCGTAATGGCCATATCTGGTTCGGAATGCAGTCTTAGGTATATCCTCGGGTTTGATTTTCAATTGATGATACCCAGATCTTAAATCTATTTTTGAAAAGACTCCTGCGCCCTTAAGCTGATCAAAGAGGTCTTCTATCCTTGGCAAAGGATACTTATTCTTAAGGGTGATTTTATTTAGCTCTCGATCGTCTATGCACATCCTCATAGAACCATCCTTTTTTCTGACGATCAAAACCGGTGCTCCCCAAGGTGATACACTCGGTCTAATGAATCCAAGGTCTAACAACTCTTGCAGTTAAATCTTAAGCTCTTCTAATTCTTTCGGCGCCATCCTATATGGGGCTTTTGATTTGGGGGCCAATCCTGGTTCTAAGTTGATTGAAAAATTTATGTGACGGTCGGGTGGTAAACCAGGTAATATTTCTGGAAAGACGTCTTCATATTCGTTAATAATTTTCACGTCTTGAATGGTCTTCTCGGCTCCTGGTTCTCCAACTAGGTATACGAGATAAGCTGTGCAACCCTTCTTCTTCATCAACTTCTTGGCTTGTAGGGCGGATATTATCGGTATCCTCCTACCCATTGCAATCCCATGAAATTCTGTCGGCTCCTTTCCCGGTGGCTGGAAAGAGATTTTCCTCTCGTTGCAGAGAATCGTGGCATAATTCTCAGACAACCAGCCCATTCCTAAGATTATATCTACGTCCCACATTATCATAACATTCAAGTTGTTCGCGTTAACCTTAAGAGTTCCAATTTCTAATTCTAGGTTAGAGCAAACATGTGTGGAAGTAGTGATCTCTCCTGAAGGTGTAGCTATTCTCATAGCGTGTTCAGCTCGTACAGGTCTGATATCTAAGTTATCCGTACACGAACCAGCAATAAAAGAATGCGATGCGCCAGTATCAAACAGTATCTTGATAGGGATATTATGAAGTTTACCCATACCTGCTAGGTTTCCTTTTCCTTTATTCTGCGCGCCCTGTTTGATCGCACATGCCCTTGCATTCTGTTGCTGTTGAGCGTGCTGCTGGAACTGCTGCTGGGTCATCTACTGCTGCGGCTGTGCTTGAATCGCCCTCAAAGGCTGGGGTTGTCCATACTGGTTCTGTCCTACCGCTTGCAATGGTTTCGGGCAATCCCTCTTCATATGCCCTTTTTGTCCACAGTTAAAGCAAACACCCATGCCTGCATGACAAACATCGGGATGCATCCTATTACACTTAGGACAAACAATAATGGTAATCCTCCCTGGGTTATTACTTCCTTGGTTGAAATTCCTTTGTTGTCCTTGTGGCTGACTCTGCTGATTATTTCCTCTCCCTGGCCCTGCTTGTCTATTTCCTTGTAAATACAACCCTGACTGATTGTTTCCTTGCCACGGCCTCTTTCCATAGTTGTTATCTTAATTAGGCTGCTGGAAACCTTGCTGATTGCCACTCCTCTGATTCCCATGGTTATTGTAGTTCTGATTATAGCCACTGCTATTTCCCCCTTCCCATTTCCTTTTACCCTCATAGTTGCTATTATTGTTGTTGTAATAGCCTCGATTCTGGGTTGGGGTTGGCGCAGGTGTTATAGCTTTCTTATCATCAGGCACTACGGTCTCCATCTCTAGAGCTCACCCTAGAACTTCAGTATAGCTCAATCCTCCATGACTGGCTAGCGCAATTCCAAACTCATGCTTAAGTCCCCCACGGAACTTCTTAGCTATCTTTTCCTCGGTATCCACCTGAGCAGGCGCATACCTCGACAACTCACAGAACTTCGTATCATATTCTGTGACTGTCATCTTCCCTTGTTTCAAGTTATAGAACTCGGCCTCCTTCTGAGCTCTATACGTCTTAGGTACGTACTTATCATACAGTGCCTCCTTAAATTCTTCCCAAGTGAAACGAGCCAAGTGCTCTGCAGGTATTACCTTCTGTCGAGCTTCCCACCAGTAGTCAGCTGGTCCGAAAAGCTGGAACGCGACACACAGTAGTCACTCCTCATCAGTACATCTGAGGAGTTTGAAAATTCGCTCAATAGATCGTACCCAAAGCTCAGCATCGCTTGGGTTACCCGATCCATTGAACACAGGTGGGTTTCGTTTGAGGAATAAGTCCTCAATATCACGACGGGGTGGTGGTGGAGGTGGTGATGGTGATGGTGGTGGAGGGGTATCATGATGTTCCTGTTCTTCCTCCCTTTCATTTTGTGCTTGACGTCTTCCACGTCCCCTGGGTCTATCAGGTCCTCTTCGATTGTTAACTACTCTTGGCGGCATTTTTTTTTATTGAAACTATAAGAACAAAACTCTCATTAGCACCTTACTTTTAAGCCTTCTTTTACTTACTAACCCTTTTCCCAACTTAAACAAGTTCATGGAAAAGAAAACAGAAAAATAAATAGCTTCGATACTTAGCTCTTTAAACTTTTAACTTTCCAAATTAAACTAGAATATTCATCTAAACTTTTCTTCTAATCACGTTTTAGAAGAAACTTTTCATAAGATCAAAGCCCACTCTCGGGTCATCATATATATACATGTCAAAAAGAATATTGATTTTGCCTCCAACGAGGATTTATACAAAAAAGTTAGACTACGACTAGTCTAGACTAGGCTAACTGCCTATCTATGTCCCGGGTGCACTAACAAGTTGCATTTCCATATCTACCGGGAGTACTAGAACGGAAACGATCCCAAAATTTTCCTATCCTTGTAGAGTACTACAAAAGAAGTCTATTGATCCGACTATGTACACGACAAAAAGAAACTTCTACTACTACTACGCGTCTAAGACGCTCCGCTCAACTAGCTGTGGTCGAGTCACTACTGCCCTCTACGGCCTGCAACTCCTCGGGGTCCTCCTCAGGGTCCTTCTCAGGATCCTCCTCAGGGTCCTTCTCTGGATCCTCCTCCGGATCCTCTTCCAGATCCTCATCTAAATCCGTACCAAAGACGAGTTGAAGTGCCTCGTCAACCCTCAAAGTAGTGCCGTCCAAAAGTATAAGTGGTGGTGGTGAAGGCACGTCATAGTCCTCTCAGAGTCTGAAACCAAGTAGTCCAAGTTGGACACTACTGTACGCTCTTCAGGGGAAGAAGGTGCTCAGGATGTGAACTAGACATGTACACCTCTGCAGAACGGGCCCTAGATGGTCCCGTCTCGAACTGTCCCTGGACCCTCGTCCAGTTAGCACAAATCTCCTCAAGTAGTGTAAGAGGAGATGGTAACTCTAGCATCACAGCAAGCTCTGTGTTTCTCTCTAAGTACTCGTCTCCAAGAACTAACCCCTCACTAGGTTCAAGCACTGGCGGTAGCTCCAACAGTGCGGCAAACTCTGAGTCCATGACCAATGTCTCAGGCTCGAAATCTGGCACAAACTCTGTCGGAACGTGAAGGTAGGGAAGGTGCTCCTGAACCGGAATAGTCCACATGACCCGACTATGAAAGAATTGCCTATGTATGGCTAGAGCGAATTCAGAAAAGTGGCCGATCGGCTCGGGGTCATCACCGATCAGTGCAATGTGGTACCAGGCTATGGCATGTGCCCAACCATGCCACTCGTCGGGCAGTCGTACCATCAGATTGGCTATGGCCTAACGCTCTGAAACAAAGTGACGAGCTACGTAGAAGCGTGCAGCGAAGTCACTAACCAACTGCCCTATATCATGGTGCGGGTCCACCTCATACTCGTAGTACTCGTCTAAGATCTCGTCCACTACTGTATGCTGTCTCAGGGGTCGACTCTTTCGAGCCATGACACGTGTAGCAGGCATCCTACAAAGTTTTTAAGAGAACACGGATCAGTAACTGGTAGGAATATAACATATCTTAAGGAATTCTTAAATTACAATTTGGAATATTCCATTATTCAAATTGCAACACTTAACCACTTAATCACCACTTATCTCCTTAAAAGGAAACTCTTACGGCCTTTATTTAAAAAAAAAAACAAGTCTACTCCAACGAGTCTGTTGTTCATGTCACTTAACGCAGATGACATTCGTTTATTCGCTTTGATTCCCTTTATTCTGTCCTTTCCGATCCGATGGTTTCTTGGATATTTTGGAACCAACGTTTCTTAGAACGTCTATGTTCTCAAAGAATCGGGAAGGCCTTAAAATTCGTCTAAATTCTCATGCCAAACAGACATCTTAATCAAAAGAAATTATATCTCACATAATTTCACATACTTTCACAAAGTGTAGCATTCATACTTTCACATAGTTCACATAATATCACAAAGTGTAACTCTTATACTTTAATCACATTCATACTTGGCATACTTTTTTCACATCATACTTGCATACTTTATTCACAAATTCTTGCACACTTAATCAAAAATTTCTTCTTAAAAGAAATCATACTTCTGAAATTCTTTCCTTACTTTCCTTCTTTGGTTGAGTCGACATAGTGGGAGGTTGAGTTGTCGTCTACACTCTTAAACTTAGTGTTACGACCTAACTTTTACTTGAAAGAAGACTCAGGTGTAGAGCATATACAAATACTCCACCTAACTACTGAAAGGGATTTGTATGCAGAGCAGAAACGACTGCTCTGATACCACTCTGTCACAACCCCAAATTCCGAGGGACGACAAAGTCGGGGTGCGACCAGGGATTGGATTAAAGAAGCGGGGAAGAAGGGGGAATAAATAAGAATGAACAGACATTAATAACAGAATAACTTCTATGAACAAGACTTTATTGAAATAGAAAGAGTTGATCTCGAAGGATCACTGGACAAGGTTCTCAAAAGAGACTAAGTTCATTGTACGGGGCTTAGACCCAAAAGATAGATACATTAACTCAAAAAGATTGGCAGCGAAAAGCGTTAAGCTTGACATACAGTCCTTTATTCTAATTACGACTCCTTACTCAACCTCCGCCGCTATCGTCACTCAACCTGCACATTTTATAAAACATATGCAGAGCTAAGTATAAACATACTTAGTGGGCACGTTGCCGAAAACATATCATAAGTATAAATAAATCAGGCATCTCATTTCTGTAGCACATCGGGGTTTTTCAATAATTACCCGTGTCTATTAAATATTTTCTTTCTCATTTTCACAATATAGCTTGATCAAGCATTTTTCTGATAGATGTTACATTTAATCTTGCCCAATAATTATAACCGTGGATGGCCACCCCTCAACAGGGTTCCACACACAACGGCTACTGTGTACACTAACTTTGGATAGCAGTCGGCTAACTCAAAGTCCGATCGTTTTAGTTAGCAGGTCGGCTAACTAATAATTCTGGATAGCAGTCAGCTAACTCAGAAGGGTACAAGAGAACTCACATAAAACAAATATTTCATGCCCTGATTATCACTTTGAAAACACAATTATCAAAGCTGTAAATAAAGATTTTCGAGCATCGCTCATTTTATTTCGTATATAGAAAAGCCCACCTTAATGATTACTGAACTATAATACGAGCTTCCATCCTTGATCTTCCGTCCTATCCTTGGCGCTGACTTCCTCCTTTCATCATAAATAAAGAAACTTTAAAACTCGATCGTAACAATAAAAGAAACAGGAAATCGAAATCGGTTTTAGTCTTTTAGGCCTTTGCACGCTAAACTAGTTTCTTTTGATTAAAAGATACGAGACTCGAACACTTCTCGTTTAGAACTAACTTGGTTCCTTACTTGAAACTTAAGTCAGTAGATAAATGGAAGTCGATAGCTCATAACGACTTAAAAGTCCAAAAGGAATCAAGTTGAAAAGAATTCAACTTAAGGAAATAGGTTTTGGAAACTTCCTGCACAAGACATAAGTTCTGGAGTTCATACAGAACAGAACATTTCAAAACAGGGGATCTTCCCTGTACCAAAAGAAAGCCACGGATGTCTAGTTTACTCTCCAATTTACGGATCTCGATTTTGTTAAGCGAGCTAAAAGTTATGACAGTTTCCGTGAAAGGTCGCAGTTCAGTCCGGAATAACCCTAGGTGCTCGTAAACTCGACACACGACTTCCTAGGTTCGATTAATGTTATTCCACTTTTATTCTCACGAAATTTCTATCTTAAGTCAGTCAACACGCACAATCTTTCATGACGAACTTCTCTATATTCTCGATTAAAAACACGACGAGCATTTCCTCGTCTTTTTCAACTAATCATTTACTATACCAAATTCCAATTCAAATCAATTTCATTCAACGACTTCTAGTTCATAAACTATAACTTATATAATTTCATATCTTAGATGGAAATATCGTCAACTACAAACTCGTTCATTTATCAATAACAATCATTAATAACCGATTAATTTCCTTATTCGACTTTTCTATCGACACTTAGACTCGTTTCTTCGCCTCTTATCAAAATTCCAACTTCTTTAGAATTCATTCAAAATTTCCGATTATGATCATTAACTAACAAAATTAACATATGATCACTTCATAAACCTAAATCATTATTCAATCTCGATTTATCGATGATTCCTCGTCTCTTAACAAAATTTCAACGTTCTCCGATTTTGTTCAAACTTTCCAATATCGTTCATCATCTATCAAGATTCACTAATACGTAAATCACATACTCAAATTATTACCGTGTCTTAACTTATTGACGACTTTTCGTCTCTTACGATTTTTATTTTATTTTTAGAAAACTTCCAATAAATTATATAATCATCCACAAACATACTACATCTCATTTCTATTATCATATCATGCAAATCATAACATATACTACATCAAATCATCACTTCTTTCTCTCTTACACTTTGGTTTTTATTTTTAGAAAAATACCAATTAATTCATATGATCATCTATCAATGCATAGAACATGAATCCACCAATTAATTCTCAAACAAAATCGAACTAACATCAAACCCCTAATTCCTATAAAATTTCGGTATTCATCATCAATTAAGGAGGATGATTTCTTCATGATTTCTATCCATAAAATCCTAAGCATACTATAACATGTATTAAACATAGATTCATCATCCTACTTCATCCTCTAATTATCAAAAAAATCAAGTTGATGGAAAAGGATTTTTGGTCGATTCAATATGTAGAGGAAGTTCTTACCCTGTCGATTATGGAATCAGAACTAAGATCGATCGGTAGATGGATGACTTGTGGAGCTTTGAAAGCTTGAAGAACTCTTAACAATGGAAGAAAGTGAGAGAGAAGAGAGAGGAGTAGTGATGGCAATAAAGGAGGGAGAGAAGAGAGAGATGACTAAGTGTTATACTATTCCATAAAGTGAGAAATATCTAACAAAAGGTGATGACTCGTGTATTAGGCGGTTTGGGGGGATTTATTTGCCGGAAATATCTCGTTTACGAGTCTAATACGACGTTATAAAATCGAGAAATTAAAACCATAGACGGTTATGTTTTTGACAAAATCCAATTCGACCGTTAGATTAGAAATAAATCACTTACTCGGAAAGCATATTTCAATTTTCGAAATCCGATAAAAAGTCAGGATAAGACAGTCCAAAATTCGCCCAGAAAAATAATAAAAACTGACTTTCTCCGGTGAACTCGTATCGAAGAAAAAGTGAATGTAAAGTCTGACGGTTTTTCGATCTGAGTTTTCGGACGAAAATTTTATCGGACGCGAAAACCCTAATACAGTAGTCGTTCGACCAGCTTCTGGAATTTATTTTTAGAAACAGATTTCACCGTCAGTCTTAGAATCGAAAATCCTTAACTTAGGCGTGCAAAGCCTTAATTTATAATTAAATTTTTTATTTTGACGACAGAAGAAATATCTGGAGTATTACACTAGTAGTCGATAACATTTCTCTCAAGAAACACTTCTACTTTCACTTCATTTACAATTTCTGTACCAAACAAGTTACCGGCTTTCGTTTTAATCCCGTTGTAACGATCAAATCCAAGGCAGTTTGCCTTAGGTATTATCTTAATTTCAGTACTTCGTGTTTTATGCTATTGATGTGTTTATTTACATTCGATATTATGTATTTCATTATGTGTGAGTAATTCCCCTGGTGAGATTTGGGTGGGGGAAATGATTAAGTGTTGATATGTGAACTATTCGTGAGGCATTTGTGCCTTCGGTTGGATCTAGTGGTTCCGGAGAGATCCGAGCAGAATTCATGGGCAGTCCTGACCTAACGTTCAGTATGACAAATAGAAATGTTCAGTATGCCCATGACCGAGTAGATGAGCAACGCCTTCAATGGTGTTGTAGATCTAGATGGCAAGAAACGGGCAAGGGGATACTGCGTCCTTCCTCGGTCTTGGGCTTCTCTAACAACTACCCATCAACTGTGACGAGGCATCAAGCCATGGTTATTGACCAAGGGACTCACCTTGCGCATCGTAGATATATCGATGACCGGTTGGATGCATTACCGGAAATGTATATCCCGCGAGTTATGTCTACTCTGTAGGTGCGGAGCTGGGACGCTTGGAAGAATAGGTTGGTGAGGGTCATACTTGGAGAGATCAGGTATAACTACTATCTAAGGAGGAGTGAAGCACGGCCTTGTGACCGGGGTGAAGCGTGACCTTCGGACCAAGTGACCACAAGGGATTCAACCATTCCAAGTGTGGAGTATAAACTCTTGAAATGCCCCAATGTCTTTGGGCCACACCTTAAGTTTATGCAAAACATGGACGGATCTTCAGTATGCTCATGACCGAATACACATATCAATGCTAATCATGACCTAACCCCAAATCTTACCACTTTTATATTTGATTGTTTCCAAGTTAATTTGTGCAGATAAACAAGATTGGATCGTGACAACCAAACTTGTGCACCTGAAGAGTAAACTAGTTCCTCACTCTCCGTGGGATCGACCCTAGCTTACCGCTAAGACTAGCCAGTCCGGTTGTGGGCATAGGAGCGTGTACTATCTGTCTGGGGCATACACAAGTATTTTGATCGTACCATACGATGGGTGCATGTCAAAATTGGCTCTGTTGCCGGGGAGTGACGCGCAGTAATTTTACTCTTCTCATTCCATCTTCCGCTACTAGTGTATGCGTGGAACTCGTCGAGCACAAAGAGCATTGAATTTTTATCCAAATATTGATGGAACTGAATGACGACTACGCGCACTTGCATGAATAGCGAGACACGATGCTATGGTAGATCTCAGGCCGAGCGGGATCACTTTACTAGCAAACCCTTTCGACCCTGAGCAGTTTGACCTTAAACCAGCACTGATACAGGTCTTACCGAAGTTTAATGGATACGCTGGGGATGATCCCCACACTCATCTCCAGGATTTTGAAATGACAGTGATGCACCAATGGAACGAAAACCAACAGAAGTATGTGAAGTTGGTACTCTTTCCATTCTCGTTGGTGGATCATGCAAGGAGATGGCTATATAATTTACCCCAAGGAAGTGTTACTTCTTGGGTAGAAATGCAGCAATGCTTCTTAAAAGAATTCTTTCCAGCAACAAGAGTTGAGAGAATGAGATGGGAAATCAGAAACATCAAACAAGATGGGCTAGAATCCTTCTATGAGTATTGGACTCAATTTAAGCAGCTTCTGAGCAACTGCCCGCACCATCAGATCACACCTAAGGATCAAGTTGAGAGCTTTGTAAAAGGCATGCGGAGGAATGATCGAGGGTTGGTGTTAGCTGCATGCAATGGATCATTGATGGCCAAAACTCCCCATGAAATCTTCAAAATATTGGGAACGATGGTTGAGGAATCAAGAGATGACGGATATGAGAGGAATAGGGAGTTACCAACTAAGGAAGAAGAAAAGGATAGCCTTACAGCATTGAGCAAGGAGATGAAAGAAATCAAGACACTGCTAAGTGGTTTGACCATACAGAAGAAGTTACAACAGTGTGGCCTCTGCGATGCAACAGGGCATCAATTTGAGAATTGCCCTAATTTTGGTGAAGACATAATGGATGTAAATGTTATGGGGGAAAACGAAGGATTTCATAGGAAGCATGATCCCTTCTCTAACACTTACAATAGAGGATGGAGGGATCATCCTAATTTCAGGTGGAAGCAAGATGGTCAACCCCAACAGCATAACACAGGCATACCAGGATCGTCTCAACAGTATGCCCAGCACCAACAACAGCCACAGTATCAGGGAGGACCACCACAATAGCAGAATTACCAACCACAGCAACAACAGGTGTATCAGCCGCCACATTAAAAGCGAGCACCATGGGAAGAGGCCATTGAGAATATGGCAAAGGAAAGTGAGAAATTTTGAAATGAAGTTTGAGCTGGTATGAATCAGACCAATGTTCAAATTGGTCATTTGGCAAAGGCATTGGCCAAAGTGGAAAAAAATACAGGAAAGCTCCCTCCTCAGGGAATTAATCACAAGGAACTAGCACAAGTGATAATAACAGAGGTGGAGGATGAGCAAGCTGAGAGATGAGGGGACCAGTCATGAGTTTACTGGAGAACAGTTTGGTAATGATCAAACCGAGCTACCTTATCCGGGCAGACAGTGACAGAAAGCCAAAGAAAAGGAAATCAGCGAGATGATGAAAATGTTTCAGAAAGTGGAACTCAGCATACCATTACTGGACGCAATCAAACAAATTCCTAAATATGCTAAGTTCCTGAAGGATCTCTATTCAAGGAAGGTGAAAGTGGATGAAGATGCTTGATATGTGATGGGGGAAAGTGTATCAGTGGTAATTCAATAGAAATTACCCCCAAAACGTAAAGATCCTGGAATGTTCACCATTCCTTGCAACATAGCAGGAAGAAATATGGATAAGGCCATGATGGATTTAGGGGCTTCGATAAATGTAATGCCCTTAGCAGTTTTTAACAGGCTGAAGTTGGGAGAACTGAGGAATACCCGAGTGGTCATACAATTAGCAGATCGGTCCAATGCATACCCGGAAGAAGTGATAGAGGATGTGTTAATCAAAGTGGGGGAGCTAATCTTTCCTGCTGACTTCTATGTGTTAGATACGGGGTTAAAGGCAAAAGAAAACTCCATCCTACTGGGCAGACCTTTCATGATGACTGCCGAAACAAAATTAGACATGAAGATGGGCATACTGTCCTGTGAATTCGATGGAGTGGTGGAAAAATTCAATATATATGAAGCTATGAAGAGGAAACCAGAGATGGAACTGTAGAGATGATCGACATATTTGAACCTCTGGTGCAAGAACAAAGCCTGGAATTCAGTTCAAGTGATACCACAGAAAAGGTAATACAAGTTGGCCTTACCGATCGAGATGCTATTCAAACAGAAGATGTTGAGGTGCGGGAGGCCATTATGGAGCTGTATTCACTCAAAGAGAGCACTTTGGAAGCAGAATTAGAGGTGGACAAAAAGATCAGAGAAATTATTTTGGAAGTATACTCAGTCGGAGGATCGGCAGAGGGCAAAATGGAATTGTTTTCTCAGTATGAGTAGCATGAAAAGTTACTTCTTTCAATTATGAAGGCACCGGTTTTGGAACTAAAGAAGTTGCCCAAACATTTGCAATACGCTTATTTGGGACCTGAGGAAACTCTTCCAGTAATCATCAGTGCAGATCTGACAGTGGTGCAAGAGGAAAGATTGGTCAGGGTCTTACGGGAGAATAGGGAAGCCATCGATTGGACCTTGGCAGACATTAAGGGAATCAGTCCGACGGAATGCATGCACCATATATACTTGGAAGAAGGAGCTCGACCAGTGCGAGATTCACAGAGAAAGATGAATCCTGTAATGAAGGAAGTGGTACTCAAGGAGATTCTGAAACTTTTAGAGTTAGGAATTATTTTTCCTATCTCTGATAGCCAATGGCTCAGCCTAGTCCATGTCGTACCGAAGAAATTAGGGATACAAGTGGTAGAAAATGATAAGGGAGAATTAGTTCCAACGAGATTGCAAACTGGATGGAGAGTTTGCATAGATTACAGGAGATTGAACATGGTCACACAGAAGGACCATTTTCCGCTACCCTTCATCGATCAGATGCTTGAACGTCTAGCTGGTAATGCTTATTACTGCTTTTTAGATGGGTACTCGGGATACATGCAAATTTTTGTGGCTCAAGAGGATCAAGAGAAAACAACTTTCACATGCGTTTATAAGACATTTGCCTATCGAAGAATGCCCTTCGGTCTGTGCAATGCACCTGGAACTTTTCAATGGTGCATGATGAGTATCTTCTCCGACCTATTGGAGAACTGCATTGAAGTCTTTATGGATGACTTCACGGTATATGGAGACTCGTTTGATACATGCCTCGACCATTTAGAGCTTTTATTAAAAAGATGTGTGGAGAAAAGCTTGGTGCTTAATTATAAGAAATGCCACTTTATGGTAAAGGAAGGTATAGTGCTGGGACATGTCGTTTCTGAAAGGGGGATCGAAGTGGATAAAGAAAAGATCGATTCCATTGCTAAACTGCTATATCCAACTACGGTCAAACACATACGGGCGTTCCTTGGTCATGCAGGGTTTTACCGACGTTTCATCAAGGTCTTCGCAAAAATCGCTCAACCCATGACCCGACTGTTGCAACAAGATGTTCAGTTTGACTTTGACGATGACTGCAAAGAGGCATTCCTTGATTTAAGGAGCAGATTGGTGTCAGCCCCCATCATACAGCCACCAAATTGGGAGATACCTTTCGAAATAATGTGTGATGCCAGTAATCACACGGTTGGAGCCGTACTGGGACAGAAAATCGAGAAGGAGAGCTACGTCATTTAATACGCTTCAAAAACCCTCAATCCCGCTCAGTGCAGTTGTACTACAACTGAAAAAGAATTGTTGGCAGTGGTATTCGCTATAAAGAAATTCAGATCGTATCTTTTGGGCACCAAGACAATCATATATACCGATCATGCAGCCTTGAAGTATTTAATGGCGAAAAAGAAATCTAAACCACGACTCATTCGATGGATACTATTGCTACAAGAGTTCGACATTGAAATCTGGGATAAGAAAGGAGCTGCCAACCTAGTGGCAGATAATTTGAGCAGGTTACAAATGGGCAAGGATGATGGAGAGCCCATAGAGGATACTTTTTCTGATGAAAAGTTGTATGCCATACAGGGTCATACGGAGATGGAGACTCTGTATGCTCTGACCGATAAAGAACCCTGGTATGCGGACATAGCAAATTACTTGTCCACAAAAGAAGTTCCATCAGGAAAGACCAAATTTGAGAAGCATAAATTGGTCACTCAAGCCCGCTCCTACTTTTGGGAAGCACTGCATTTATGGAAAATAGGGGAAGATCAGGTCATACAGAGATGTGTTCCTGAGGATGAGCACACCCAGATCTTGGAAATGTGCCATGATACTTCGTGCAGTGGACACTTTGGTGGAAGAAGAACAGCACAAAGGATTTTGGATAGCGGATTCTATTGGCCTTCAGTGTTTGCTGATGCAAGGAAATGGGTACAGGGCTGCCCAAAATGCCAGATGGTAGGAGGCATTATCGCGAAGGACCAAATACCCCAAAAGCCTGTAATGCCCATGGAAATTTTCGATGTATGGGGAATAGACTTCATGAGGCCATTCCCTAAGTCTGGAAATTATGAATATATACTGGTAGGAGTCGATTATGTATCCAAGTGGGTCGAAACAAAGGCCACAACAACTAATGATGCTCATACGGTGGCCAAATTCTTAAAGAACAGGTGTTTAGCATATTTGGAGTTTCAAAAATTCTCATTAGTGACCAGGGATCTCACTTCTGTAATGCTACTATTAAGGTACTCACTAAAAAGACAGGGTGAAACACAAAGTAACAACTGCATACCACCCCCAGGCTCATGGACAGGCTGAAATTTCAAACAGGGAGATCAAGGGCATACTGGAGAAAGTGGTCCATCCCAATAGGAAGGATTGGAGTAATCATTTAGGGGATGCATTATGGGCATACCGAAACCCCAATAGAGATGTCACCATTTAGGCTCGTATTTGGAAAAAGATGTCACTTACCTGTGGAAGTGGAGCACAAAGCGTACTGGGCCATCAAAAAAATTAATTTCAGTATGACTTTGGCTGGAGAAGAAAGGAAATTGCAGATGCGTGACCAAGAAGAATTGCGTTTGGAGTCATACGACAATGCAGTTCTATATAAGAAAAGGACAAGGAAGATTCATGGTGCAAAAATCTGCAAGAAGGAATTCTAGGTTGGACAAAAGGTGCTACTCTTCAATTCTCGCTTCAAGTTGATGAGTAGGAAGCTCAGATCCAAGTGGGGAGGACCATACATCGTGAAAGAAATATTTCCCAATGAAAGTGTTGAGGTTTATGACTTAAATGGAAAAGATACATTTGTGGTGAATGGTCACCGTTTGAAGCCCTACTTCGACTACTCTGAGTTGAAGAAGAACAAGGAGAAATGCTCTCTCTTAGACCCTGTTTACCAGTAAGCACAGATCTGGGAACGTCGATCTCGAGACATTAAACAAGAGCGCTGACTGGGAGGCAACCCAGGAGTGGTCACTGGTATGACCACAACCGTTGTTTCATTCGTTACTTAGGATTTTTTTTTTATTAAGTGATTTTGGGCTGAATCAGAGTTTGGGAAATATGGGCCAAGGATAATGGAAGCCCAAGGTAAATATTGAACACACTTTGCGATGCAAAGTGTGTAGGTGGAGGCCCATGCTATTGTTTCATCGGGGTAGGTCTAACTGAGGAGTGACGTGGAAGCGCGTCTGACACCTTATGTCTGAAAGTGACTGCGCCGCTTCAAGTTTCGCACAAATATTTGAAATTCAAATATGGTAATGATTTTCTTCCTTAATCATTCCACATCTTCCATAACTGTCATCTCCACCTTCTAATCGGTTAAACACTTCATCCCTTAAACCACCACGATCCTCCATAACCGCCGCACATTATACCCACTCTTCCCACTCCGTTACAACCGCCATTAACCCACTCCATTTAAATAGCCAGTTTTTGCTTCCCTGCACACTCATCCATTCGTAAACCAGAAACCCTAGTTCCTAATTTCGCACTCACCATGGCCCGAACCAAAATGCCTGCAAATAAAAAAAGTGCCAAGAGCGGTGCCGCCTCCGGTAGCACCCAAACCACCACCACGGGGCAGAAAAGCACTGCTGCAGTGAAACCTACACCAGCAGGAGAGAAGAAAAAGACACACAGCTCTGTGTCAGAGGAAACCCCTGCGCAAATCACGGAGAAAGCCACACCATCTCTAACTGGTGAAGAGGAAAAGCAGGAGTAGATTCCTTCACCGGAAAAACAAACAACCGGTGAAGAGGATGTGGAAACAATCGAGGGTCCTGGTCAAGCTGAAGAAGAGGCGGATATACAACTGCCCAAGAAGAAAGAAAAGAAGAAGCCTACTGCTAAGTCCATCACCACCACCACCACAGTAAAGAAGAAGACTTCTGCAGTCACCGGAAAGAAAATAGCCACTGTATCGCAATCCCCACCAAAAGAACCAACTCCCGAACCTACTCTTTCTTGTTCTCACTCTTAGTCAAAGGAGGATGGTGAGACCACCTCCAACGACAAGGAGGAGAAACAAGGAAGCAAACGGGAGGAGGAACAAGCGATGGAGGAAGAAGGGGAAGAGGGAAATTTCCCTATGCAGTCCCAAGGAGAACTAACCCCACAAAGTAAAAAGAAAGGGGTAAGAGTAAAAAAGAAGTTGGATGTTTTGAAACCCCCTCTACCACTGAAAAGAATACTAAGCAAATGGGGAGGGTAAGTCCAGCACCACAAGCACAGTGAGGAAGGCTACTGCTGCGGAAAAAGGAAAAGGGAAAGAAAGAGAAGTGGAGAAAGAAGAAGGAAAAAAAAAATGAGGAATAGGAAAAGGAGGAAACAGAAGCTATGGAAAGCTCTGATTCTGGGGGAATACCCGCACTGGTGAAGTCTACACCAAGCATCGCCACCAAGAAGACTGGAATCAAGAAAAAGGTTTGGTGCGACCTGCTTCATCTGGCATGACCATACCGAGAGACAGCCAACGGTATGCCATCCTCCAGAATAGGGAAATTATCCTCTGGTACTTTTTGCTGACGGAAAGTTTAGAAGGGTTTGGAATCAAGGAGAAAGTGGAAGGATACTTCGAGGGAATAGGTTGGGCGAATGTGTTGCGATGGAATTACCCAGCCTACAAAAAGTTGTCAGAAGAGTTCATGGGGACAGTCGAGTTTAAACCCCGTGGCAACTACACCATCGAGACTCCGGGTACCCTGTGCTTTCAACTGCGGGGTAGGATGTTCCCTCTCTCTATCAATGAGTTGAATATCCAACTCGGAGTGCTTGAGCCACGGGAGGTGTATGAGGAAGAATACAAGAAGGCAGAGACAGTGGCCTCACCTGAATGGAAGTCTCAAATTGACCACTACTGGTCGACCATCTCCACCAAGGACAAGTATGTGAAGAACAGCAGCAAATCGAATGAGATTCGAGACCCAGCGCTGCAGATATGCCACAAGTGGCTGGCCTACAACATCTACGGCCGCCTGGAAGGATCAAATGTGGTGACTCAGCAGGAGTTGTTTCTGCTATGGTGCATGGTGGAAAAGAAAAGGGTGAATTTTGGGTTTACAGCAGCTCTGCAGTTTCAGTTTGGAGTGACCCACCACAACAAGTACCTCTCTCTCTGCCCGTTGGTGACTATTCTTGTGAAGAATCTCACCAACTTCAACTTGGAGAAGCCAGATGACCTTCCAGTCGCTGATACCAGATTCCTGGACCAAGGGCGCTTCGTGAGGTGGAGAATTGTCGAGGTGGACGAACATGGAAACTACTCGCTGGTCTATCCAGAAGGGACAGCAGGCAGCAAGTGAGCAGGCGGTTCCACGTCTTATCAATAGTGAGGTAGCATCCATACTGGCAGAATTAAAGGAGATACGTGAGGAAGTCGCATTGTTGTGAGATGAGATGGCAACAATCCAGATAAACATGAAGATTGGTTTCGAGACGTTGATTGCACAAGCTGATGGAGAGGAGGACGATGCCTCCGACCAAAATGACTAAGTTTTCTATCCCTTCTTTTGATTAGGTTTTGTTTTTAATTTTTGATTTTTATGTTTTATGTCATTGTGTTTGATGGAGTCTGATGTTGATTAGAGTCTGTATGTGTGTCGCACAAGTTATATGGATTGGTGTGATGTATGCATGCTGCTTGGTTTGATTGGTATGTTGGCATGATGAGCATCAATGCATTGATAGCGGTAGAGAGCACACTGAAATCCACACCTGTGAGAATTGAGCCAATATGCATTTATTTTCTGGTGTGATTATGTTGCTTAGTGATCCTAGAACTTGCTAATGGATTTTAGCTGGTTGGTGTAGTTTAGAGAATCAAGGCAGTTCTTTCAAATTAGAAACTCCAGACCTTCTAAGCTAAACATGATAAACTATTGCTAACCACTTTGAGCCGAAGCAATTATTTCATAAGCCTTGTTTTGATGTTTAAATTAAAAGTGTGTCTCTCAGACTGTGCAAGAGGTGAAAGATAGCTCATTACTTAGGGTGAACGAGCATAATTGAGAAAATAAAGGCTTACCACAGGAAAGGGTTAAAATTTTTGTTTAATGGGAGGCATGAGTTGAAAAAAAATAGAGTTCTTAATGTTGATCAGAGAAAAAATATAGATATATATAAAATAAAATCTTACATGCCTGAGAAAAAGAAACAAACTCCATAAAAGAGAAAGAAGAGGTTAAGTGGGAGCACTGGTACTGAAAAGTTTGGTTGGTATGACTGGAACCATGTTTAAACTACTATCAAGAAATCCTTACCCCAGCTCCGTATGCCCCCTTACAACCCAGCAAAGACCCTTTGATAAACTGCACCAGATTGAGTGTTTGCCATAAATCCATGAACAAGTTTATAGAAAGCTAATGCAGCATAAAATGAGCGTATACACTAACCATACACTTGAGTGTGAGAGGGAAACTACTAACACTATCGTGTGATGTATTTGCTCAATGGGTTTGCGGTATGAGATTATGGTTGATGCATGCATACTTGAATTAATCCATTTAACTGTGCAGCCTCGTGTCTTGAAGTCTTTATTCCTTTTCGTTCACCTATATTCTTGGTGTTTTCTGTGAATCTACCTACATACTTGAGGGAAAGTATGGTTTAAGTGTGTAGGTGTGATGCGTCTTCGACTTTTGGGCCACTTGGCCCTATTTTTCCTACCTTTTTGTGTCTTTAGTGTCTGTATAGGGAAGAAAGCAGTTGTTCGTGGAAAGAGAGCTCCGTCCGAGGCAAACAGAGAAAAGATGGTCAGAATGAGTAGTATTGGAGTATTTTTCAGCCGTTGCATGAATCTGATTCCCCCAGGAGAAGAACAGTACCTTGGTGTGAGGTTAACCAATGTATGCAACCCGTTTGACCACTACCGAGATCAACAGCCAACCGCCGAAGATAAATAAGAAAATACGCGTGGAAGAGATTTACATGATATTCTGCCGAGTGTCTATGCGAAGAAGGATTTGAAAGCCAGTTAATCACCCTCAATCAATCAATCGGAGATTGCCAATCATCAATCTGATCAAGCACGGATAAATCAAGATCAAGCTAAACATGGAAAGAATCAATCTTGCCGATGCGGTCTACGAAAGGAGGGAGTTGACGGCCATCATCTCAGCTATAAAAGTCCAGCAAGTGTGGTTGGCACAACATTGGTTACCCCTAGTAGCCGATAACATTTCGCTCAAGAAACACTTCTACTTTCAGTTCATTTACAATTTCCGTACCAACCAATTTACTAGCTTTCGTTTTAATCCCGTTGTGACGAACAAATCCAAGGCAGTTTGCCTTATTATCTTAATTTCAGTACTTCGTGTTTTATGCTATTGATGTGTTTATTTACATTCGATATTATGTATTTCATTATGTGTGAGTAATTCCCCTGGTGAGATTTGGGTAGGGGAAATGATTAAGTGTTGATATGTGAACTATTCGTGAGGCATTTGTGCCTTCGGTTGGATCCAGTGGTTCCGGAGAGATCTGAGCAGAATTCATGGGCAGTCATGACCTAACGGGTGATCTCAGTTCGGTTAGAGCTGCACTACACCAAGAAAAGGTCAGGGCATGACAGACAGAGAAGGTTGGTGAGGGTCATACTTGGAGAGATCGGGTATGACTACTATCTAAGGAGGAGTGAAGCACGGCCTTGTGACCGAGGTGAAGTGTGACCTTCGGACCAAGTAACCACAAGGGATTCAACCATCCCAAGTGTGGAGTATAAACTCTTGAAATGCCCCAATGTCTTTGGGGCACGCCTTGAGTTTATGCAATATATGGACGGATCTTTAGTATGCCCATGACCGAATACACATATCAATGCTAATCATGACCTAACCCCAAATCTTACCCCTTTTATATTTGATTGTTTCCAAGTTATTTTGTGCAGATAAACAGGATTGGATCGTGACAACCAAACTTGTGCACCTGAAGAGTAAACTAGTTCCCACTCTCCAAGGGATCGACCCTAGCTTACCGCTAAGACTAGTCAGTCCGGTTGTGGGCATAGGAGCGTGTACTGTCTGTCTGGGGCATACAAAAGTATTTTGATCATACCATACGATGGGTGCGTGTCAACCATGTAATGAAACAAATAGCAAGACATGAGTATCATACACATATAATTCACGTAAGGAGTTAATGCATTACTTTCCTTTTTGCCGACGTGGAAGGATGGGAGCGATGTCGTGAACAACTTGACATTTCGATAGACTTGACATAGACTTCAAGAATTCTCTACTTAGGAAGTTCAAAGTCTAAGTGACACTGAGTTTGAAAGAATGAATAAGGTTTCTAGGGCTCAGAGCGAAAAAACGAACTACTCTAATACCATCATGTAGCTCCCCGCCACCCGGGCCTATGCGGATTGAGCGGGCCGTTATGGGGGTAGGTATACCTGTAAAGACTTAACTTGATATGAATTCGAACTAAATATAATTGAGAGCGGAAGAGTTGGTTATTGATATTAATCGAATGATAAGACAAAAGAGTTGAGGTGGGTTTTTATTCGAAACAACATTGCCCTAGCTTAACATAACTGGGGTCGATGTATGAGGACACCGACCCCGCACTGTGGAAGCGTTCAAAAATACAACTATCAAACAAGAGATAGTTGAGATCATAATGAGGTAACAAGTTTAAGGGTTCAAACGAGAATACAATAGTCACTTAGATCAACAAAAGACATAAAGAAAGCTATTGATGACGACCCGCAAGGTCGTTACCCAACATACATTTGACTACACCGACATCACCTCCTCAACCTCCACGTCGTTCAACCTGCATTAGGGAAAACAATGCAGGAGGCTGAGTACAAAAGCACTCAATGGTTCCATGCCCCTCTTTGAAAAACATTTTAAGGATATTGCATGCTTCAATTCTTATGAAAATGGCAACTTTAATAAAAACACCATTCACATAAGCAAAACAATTTGTAAAACAACATAGCACGCATGCCAAACTTCTCACATTCTTGGGTTACCGCCCCGGTTCAAATAGAGGGGAGCCACTCCCTCTATCCGAACCGTCATAACTTCTTGTGTAGTACCTTGGCTTGATCAAAGCTCAAGGCCGATCGTATTTTTGAAATGTTCAAACTTGGTAAACCACAAACAATTGAGCATAAAAACATTTAAGCATGCATATTAAAAAAAAAACTTTTTGGGCTTAATAACCCGAATGTTACCTCGTGGGAATATAACCCACACTTGAAAAGTAGGATAACCCACCTTGATTTGGATTCACTCGAATAGTCCTCGAAACATAAGTGTTGCTTGGTCCTACAAGAGTTATCTTAACACTTAGGTTCACAAGCATATTCTGTCCAAAGTCTTAGTATCCTAAGTCAAGTTTATTCCGAGTTTCTGTCCAAACATATATGTTATGTCACATGAATCACATTGATGTCTTCTACATACTATATATTTTATATCGTATCATATTAATGCATGTTTCATTGAGTAATCACATATCTCATGTCATAAGATCACACGTTAAAACATGTAAGACATTCTTGACTATTGAATATATAACAATTATTCAATTGACTTAGATTATTTTAATTGATTAACTAAAAATCACATAATTACTTAAGGACATATAATTTGAATTAATTAACTAATAAAGGCATATAATTAATTAATAAAAAATTAATTAATCATTAAATTAATAAATAATTAATTAATTATTAAAGACATATTCGTAATTAATAATTAATTAATTTTGAATAATAAATTATTAAAGAATTAATTAATTAATTAGTAGACAATTAATCATGCATAAATAACTTCACATTTAATTACATATAGATATGGACTAAGGGTCCATATTACACGTAACAATTCATGTTGGACCATTACAAATTCATTAATCATATAAGACTAAACCCATTTCAGTTTTATTAATTTAGAATAGTCTAACCCAAAAACATAGTAGACCATTATAATAACATAGGTTCAATTTTATTAATTTACTAAGTCCATTCGGTTTTCATATGATATAGCCCATTTTCAAATAGTCTGGGACCAACCAATTGTAACACATAGAGCTCATACATAAGGGTCCATAACATATTGGGTTTCATACATCATAATAAATTGGGCTTTTATTTTATACAACCTAAAACATATTTAGCTAGGCCCACAACATTTAAATTAAAGCTCAAACCGAAATCAATTAAGAAATTATCAAAAGCCCATTTTCGAATTTTTCCCTTATACGCAGTGTACCAATCCGGGAATTTATTAAAATGTTTATACATCTTCAATGGACTTAATTTTTGGGCTGAGTATATTTAACCCCTCAAACTTAATATTAAAAGTACTAATCACGAATTATCTTGTACTTAAGCACCTTAAATTAACTCATACTTTTGGACAAAAATCTGGAATTATTAAGTTTTGACTGCACAAAGGCTTAAAAAGATTAAACCACCAAGATTCGAGTTCTTAACCAAATTTTGAGCTTCTCATCATTTCAGAAAGCTTAGGAAGTCTATTTTCATCTCCAAAAGGCCATTCATGAAAATTCGAAATATTAAGGATTGTATAATAGATTTGAAAACGCCTATACAGAAATTGGAGTTTTGCCACTAAATTTTTTTATAAAATCATTAAAGGGATCTTACCTACATGAGGAAATTATGAGATTAAAATCATGACTTCTGGAGGATCTCCAGATTCATAATAAATTCTCTTAACATCAATTTTATGCCTTCAAATATTCTAAATAATTCGGGTTTTAAAAGGTGACAGATTTGCTAACAAGTTTTCAAGCATAATCTTAATTAGTTTTATCACCATCATGAATCCATTTACCACATTCAAAGCTCATGAGATCATCATCAAACATATAACTAATCATATTCCATCATGTTTTCACATATTAAACACATCTATAATCATACCTAACCGTTTAAGCATAAACATCATAACTTAACACATATTATCATACCTCTGCAAATTTGCAGCATGTAGCTGTTCGCCGTAAAATCGTTTTAAAATCGAGTTTTCATCCTATGGAAGTGAGTCTTATCATTTTAGAAACTATAAGAAGTCTAGAACACACTCCAACAATCCATGTTATCATTCTCTTAATCGTTTTCAAGTTATTATGACATCTATCCTACTTAGTCAATTATTGACAGATTCTGCACAAGTTATAAACTCAAGCAATTTGACTTACTTATACTCAAAACTAGAGGCTGATTTTCATATACATTATAGCCAATATTCAAGGCTTTCAATAGCAAGTGGATTCATCAATTTTCAATGTGTAGATCGTGAGATATCAGCCTTTGATTCACGCACAAGTGCAATATTAATGCTGTCAATTAGCATATTCTTATAGAAACGAACACAACTTAGTTTAAAACACATATAACATCATGTTTGCTCATATGAACGTGATTAAACATGTCTTGGGTAGAAATATCATTCTAATAAAGTTTTCGCCACCTTATTCATAGAAAACAAAAATAAAGAGAGTTAACCCATTGTACCTCCTTCTTTTTCGATTTTCCTCTACCCTCTCACTCGATTTCAGCCCTTACTCTCGCTGCCCAACTCCTCCCTCTCTTCCTCATTGGATTCCCATCATCTCCTCTCCTCAGGTGGTGGCCAGCGGCGGTGTTTAGGTGGTAGAAGAAGGTGGCTGCAAGGTGGTGGAGATTTGGGTCTAGGAATTTTTTTGTAGAAGTGGAGTAGATTGTTGTAGAGAATGTAGGAGATTGTGAATTTTCCTCTGAGATTTACGTTGGTGACTTGATAGGAAGAATCTGTAGGTATCTAGAGTTATGATTTCTCTACCAAATTGTGATTGGATTTTTACGGGCGGTGATTTTAGGAGAAGGAAAAAAGATAATCATTGTGTTTGAGATTTTCCCCCTTCCTAGCCACTGTATCTCTTTTTATTAATTCTATTGTCTGGCTTTCTCTCTTTCCCCATTCCCTAATTACTTAATTAGCTTATTTATTTTTATTATGCAAATCCTTATCCTAATCACACCCATAACACACGCATATATACATAACTCACGCACACACGACATACACTTAACTCACGTACACACGTTACTTACATATATAATATATATTATTATATTATACAATTTCCTTTTATAAGATATTTCGTCTTTCGTTTCATTATACGATATTCGTCATTCGGATCGAAGTTTCGATCAAGCATACTTATACAATTATTTATTTCGGTTTCAACGAGACCAATATCGATATTATTTCATGTAGAAATTTCTCTTTAAAATTAAATAGGCAAGTATTTCATATATATAAGAATTTATAATTCATCTTTTGATTAATTATTTCTAATTATTCACAATATTGTATAAACAACAATCATATCGATATTTTTCACTTAACTCACATAATATGAATGCTCGACTTTATGTCAAGCATATAACATCTAAATTTTATATGATTTAGAAATTTAATATTGATCGGGAATAAATAATAATTCTATTATTTTAATTATTTCTATTCTTGTTCTATTGTATTAGGGCAAAATTTTTAGGCTCGAATTTTTGGGGTTCTACATATTCAGTGTGCTGGTTGTCTATTGTTAATTGTTGCTTGCTTATGTGAATCCATCAAATTGTGGGTTATTGAAATGTGAATTTGTTGCCTGCTTTCTGTGAATTGTTGGTTGATCTTGGTTGATCTGTGAATCTGAATTATGGGATGGTGATGTCATTTGTCAAAAAAGGCTTGATAGCATTTGTATGTGCTCTGACTTTCTTGCTTTTACTCCACTTAACTAGCCCTACTTATACTCCAAGGTTTGTTGCAAACTTACTTATGCTTGTTCTCTCAAGTACTGACAGTCCTCTCATTTTTTCTTCATCTAACTATTTTCTATCTTGATGAATGCATCTTTTTTTCTTTGGAACTAAACTGACAGGTTTTCCCAAGTTTCTTTGGGATTGAGCAGCCTTCAGATTCGAAATACCGTTCTGACATCAATGTGGAAGAGAAGGGCAGCTTCCTTTTTGGCACCATGACGAAGTTTGTTGTCATGGCTGTTTTGGAGCAGCAATTGTGCAACAACATTCCTCTCTGCATCTGTCATATTCAACCGAGGCACTCCCTTCTTCATCTTTCTTCTTTTTGTATTTATGTCTGTTGGAGAGCTGGTGGTAGTGAATATGTTTGTAATGAATCTTGTGGTTGTATTTATTATGGTTGTTTAGATAGGTTAGTTCGAATTTCCCTTCATTAGTTCCCTTCAAACTGTATTAGAGTGGGAAAATGTAAAAAGTTGAACAATTTTTTATGCAAAGTTCCCTCCTTTCTTTACCAATCAATTACTCTGTCACATGTGATGTCATTTTACTACACAATTGTGAATGTATTTGATCCTTTAATTTTATTACTCAAAATTATAGGGATTAAAAAACTGTACAAGGATAATAATAAAATAAAAATTGTACAAGGATTAAAAAAAAAGGAAAAGTTGTACAAATACAAACAAAAAAATTGTAGAAGGATTAACAAAAAAAAACTGTACAGGAAAATGAAAAGAAGAACGAAAAAAAAAATTACTCGATAATCAATTAAATTGCCCAAACAATCTCTTATGTTTGCTTCATTATTATTCAATTAAAAGAAAGCCAACTAAAGAAGGATTAACAAAAGTAACCTACTTTATTAACACTACCCCTACATCCTAACTTATAAAAATAACTTTAACAACTTTCTTGATCTCCGTGCTGACCCTCAAATGGGACATTCTTTCATGAATTGAGGGAGTAGTACTATATTATACTAACTCTAATTTATAACGCACCATGTTCAAGGTTTTATAATATTGCTTAGTTATATGGATCTATAACTTTACTTATTTATACTTGGATATTATAATACTCCCTCTCGTCCACGAAAAAGTGTTTTACTTATCTATTTATATTTGTTCACAAAGAAGTGCCCTACTTCACTGTTTTCAATCACATTAGTTCACATTCATAACAATTTTCACTCACATTTTGCTCTATCCACTCAAAATAAGTGAGACTCTTATTCCACTCACAACAACTTTAACTTTATTCCACCTTTTTTACCTACAACAAGCGAGATTCTTATTCCACTCACAATAATTTTAACTTACATTCCACTTCTTCCAATCCCAACAAGTGGGGTCCTAACTCCACTCACAACCACTTTATCAGCTTTCTTAAAACACGTGCCGACATCCAAATGGAGCACTTTTTTATGGACGTAGGGAATATTGCTTATTTATACTTTTCATATTTTGTATTATATTATTGGCTCCATTTAAGATTCAATCAAAGAATATTCTCAATCATCTAATTAAAAACTGACGTTAAAAAAACATAATATTGGCAACAAATAAATTTATTTTCTATTTCTATTGTGCTTTGTTCCTATAAATTCCGTAATTTCTCAAACGAAAATACAATATTCATCTTGCTTTGTGCAATTATCAATGATAAAAAAATAATGGATGCCAAAATACTCTTCTTCATCAAGATCCAGAGCATCCAACGATCATGTTGAAGCACATATGCAAGATCGCTAAATATCAAGAAGTGTGACCCCCCTAATTTTGTGTATTATGTGTGTGTCGGGTTATTGGGATGACGAAAGATTTGATCAAATACAACGTTCTACACAAGAAATTATTGGTTGCAACTCTCAACATTTTTACAGTGGAGTAATTAATTAAGCTTTGTTTCATAATTCTTCTTATGTAGCCATTGAAATCCAAGAGATCAATGTAGACTTAAATTCATTAATATTTTCCGGTTATTAATATTATGATGCAATTCTTACATTGTAATGGTGTTTGTATTATCCACTGATTTATGTAATAGTGTTTGTACTTAGATATAGTATAACTTATTGTTTGGAAAAAACACCCTATTTATTTTGGTTTGTAATTTTAACTCACTATTTCTTTGATAACCTTCACTTTACTTCATTGTATGTAAGATTTATTTCAATGACAGAGATTTGAAATTCACGTCATATAGCTTGCAACCACGGGCACAGAAATGCATAAGGCGGATAAATTGAAAATCGAAAAGGATAACATGGACTAGCAGATGGACAACTTCAAACTACTTCTGTCGCAACTTCCCAAGATGGTAGCGATAGGACGATCTTGGATTTCCTTTGCAGTAAAATTATGTGATGTTAAATTGTTACTAATATATATACACACATATAGAATTTTGCCTCATGAGACATGGGTTATCCATATTTAAGGCTTTCTGATATTAGACTAGCCACAATTTGTCTCGATGGTCGGCTCGAGATAGCCGAAACATCGAGACAACCCGATGCAAGAAGAAGGAGCTCGAGCCAATCCCGCCGCGTCGAGCCGTCTCAATGTAGCGCGTGCCTCGTTGTAAAAAAATAGAAAATGGGGTCGCGTGCATTGCACGCACCCAATGTATATATTTTTTAAATTTCCAACGGCTATTTCAGCCGAATTTGTTTTTCACCTATAAACGCCCTTTTTTCCATCCATATTTCTCCACACCAAATTCACCTTCCTCTTCTTTTATCTCAAGTTTTTCTCTCTATTTTTATGTCCAAAAAAATGTCTTCTTTATCTATTTCCTCTCTCGACTACTCATCTAATGGCACCGACGACAAGATTATCTCGCTTGTCAACAATGTGCAAAAAGCTCTAGTTTGACGGAGTGCCGCAAACAAAAAGAAGAAAGGAAAGAGGACCGTTGTATGGTGCGATCGGGAAGCGGCTTGCCAGCAGTTGAATGCCAACTACTTCGACGACAACCCCGCGTACGACCCTTCATTTTGCCACCGGCATTTTCAGATGCAAAAGCATTTGTTATTGAAGATTTGCACGACGTTGGAGCAGAATGTGACAATGGTTGTTCGGCAACTAGCTACCGGTGGTGCACCGGATGTCTTCGATGAGTACTTGAAGATCGAAGATATGACGGGTCGTCAATGCCTTCGGAAGTTTTGCAAAGCTATCATCGAGCTTTTCAGTGACATGTACTTGAGGAAGCCAAATGCTCAAGACATAGTTCGGGTGCTGCAGATGTACGAGGAAAGGCACAACTTTTCGGGGATGCTCGGGAGCCTTGACTATATGCATAGGGCATGGAAAAATTACCCCAAAGCATGGGCGGTTGCCTACACACTAGGAGATGTGGGCATGTCGAACTTAATTCTTGAGGCCGCGGCGTCTCAAGATTTATGGATCTGGCACGCCTTTTTTGGAGTGGCAGGCTCCAACAACAATATCAACGTCCTCAACCAGTCGTCGTTATTCCCTGACGTTCTTGAAGATAGAGCTCCGACGTTCGAATTCGTTGTGAACGGAAATCACTATGACATGGGTTACTAATAACCGATGGGATCGACCCTTGTTGGTCAACACTGATCAAGAGTCCCCCGTTTCCAACGGACCTGAAGTTGGCGCGATTCAAGAAGATGTAGGAAGCAGTGAGGAAGGATATCAAATGGGCGTTCGGAGTTCTTCAAGCCCGATGAGAAATTATCAGCAATCCGGCTTGGAATTGGTATACGAAACCCCTCCGGAATATCATGTTTACTTGCATTATGTTGCACAACATGATCATTGAAAATGAGAGAGAGGATGTTGAGAATTGGAGGGATGACGCGGAAGCATCAACGTCAAGTGATGTACACTGGCAGCCCACTCTGTTGTCCTTCAAAAAGTATCTCAAACGAGAAGAAGAGTTAAGAGATACAAGGAAGCATCACTGGCTCACCAATAATTTGATGGAGAATCTTTGGGTTCAATTTGGACCTTTTCAAGACTAGGATGTTTTTTTTTAAATTATTTCAATTAGTGTATTATTTTTTATTTCAATTAAAGTGTTGCTAGTATTTATTTCTATAAATGAATTTTCAAATTTTTGATTAAAATTAATACAAAATAAATATTCATGAACTAATTAGATGGAGACAGCATAGAGACAGTCTCATTGCAGGTGATTGTCTCTATCTGGACCACACTGAAGATGGAGACACCTAAGTATATCTACCATTATGGGTAGTCTTATTGATTTGCCCGATTAGAGATATGAGTTGTTTTCTTTTATTAGAGTCATTAAAGATGGGTATATACCATCTTTTGCTTTATGGGTTTTTCCTTTAGAATTTTATCAATAAAAGTTTTAGTTAGTCTCATGTGCAACGCGTCGCATATTGTGCGGCACGTGCCAGATTTTTTGTTTTTCATTTTTTTTTTTGCTCATATGCACTACCACATGTATTTATATGCACTATACTGTATAATGAGATGCACAACTAAGAGTATTGAGATGCACTAGTTTTTTTTTATTTCCAATTTATTTCGACTCCAGCTCCACTCCGATTTTACGGCTCCGCCTTCGCTCTGATTAATAATATAAAGATGATTGTAGTGGCA
This sequence comes from Schizonepeta tenuifolia, assembly GCA_029490685.1. NCBI lineage: Eukaryota > Viridiplantae > Streptophyta > Magnoliopsida > Lamiales > Lamiaceae > Schizonepeta > Schizonepeta tenuifolia. The sequence continues at coordinate 91,504,651 of CM055955.1, read as the reverse complement.
ACAATGTAATGCCCCGTAAATTCCTTACGTTCTTAAAATTTTAAAGTTAATTACATAAATGGCTTTGCACGCCTAAGTTTACGATTTTGAATTCTAAGACTAACGGTCGAATCTGTTTCTGAAAATAAATTACAGAAGTCAGCTAGCCGACTACTGTATTTAGGGTTAGCGCGTACGAAAAGTTTTTAGTTCGTGAACTCAGAACGGAAAACCGTCTGATTTTTACATTCACGAAATCGCGTTACGAACTCGCCCGAGAAAGTTCGTTTTTATGATTTTCCGGACGAAATTCGGACTGTGTCGTCCCGAGTTTTTGTCAAAAATAAATTTTGTAAATTTATTTTCCGATTAAGTTTTGTACGTTAGAATTTACGGTCAAATCGGATCGCGATGATTTTGTGCCGAGCAACGTTTTTCGTCGTTCGATTTCCGTAACGTCGGATCGCGCCGGAAAAGCGCGTAGTTTTCTTAATTTTCTTACCATGACCGACTTTACCCTACTCTATTAGAGGATATTTCTGTTTTATAAGGTTTAATTAGAGGACACCTATGCTTTCTACTATTCCTACTTTACACCTCATTGTACCTTATAACATAACTTAACAAATCAAATTCATTTCTTCCCTCCCACACCACACAAATCGGCAGCCTTCACTCCATCTCCCATCTTCATTTCTTTCATCTCCATTGAAGAGAATCCTTCAAGAACACCAAGAAGAAACACACAAGTATTGATCCAACCATCCAAACCTCTTACTTTCTTCATTAATTCTTAAGGTAATTCCCTCCTCTTAACTTCTATCCATCAATCTTCTTCTTCTTTTCATTTCTTCTTTTTGGATCGAAAATTAGAACATTGGATTAGATGATTTGATCATGGAATAATGAAATTGGATATGTTAGATAAGTTAATTAGGGATTAAAATTGGGCAAAACCAAGAACCCTAAACCCCCGTTGAGTACCGAAAATTTTAGGGTTATGGTAGGATTTTGGATTTTCTTTAATTAATGATAGATTCATGCCTAAGAGTTGATTAATTAGTGATTAGAACGAAGAGGAATCGAAAGCCCTATGTTTTTGTGAAATTCAATTAGGGTTTGAATGTTGAATTTAGGGGTTTTTGCATGTTAGTTGATTTTAGATTTGCAATTGATTAATTGATGATATAAGAGGTTGATTAGTGAATAAATGTTGTTAATTGGAGAAGAAAAACATCCTCTTAATATATGTATGAAAACCGAAATTGTTGGAGTAATTAAGGGTTTCCACATGGTTGATTTATTTGATGAATTGTTGATGGAATTATGAAGTAATTGATGTTAATGGATTATAGAATTAAATTGAGAATTTTCTAAAAATATTTAACGTAATGTAAGAGACGAAGAACACCTTATAAGTTGAAATATAATGATGTTATGACATGATTGCATGCATAGAAGTTATTCTCGTTAAATGTAGATTGACGTTGTAAAATTTGAACGGAATCCGACAACTTTGAAAAATGCGTAAGAGACGAACCTTTAGTCGTATCTAATAATCGAGAAGTCGAATGAGAATTCTAATTTGATATTATTGTTTATGATGGAACTGAGAACAACTTTCTAGTTGATGTCATAAGCTTTCGAGTTGTTATAATATGAGCTATAGTTATAATCGAGAACTAGAACGCGTTTTGAATATTTTGTTGGTTTAGTAATTGTTAGTTGAAATCCGACGTTTAGAACGTCGTGCTTTTGAGCGAGTTTTGAGAAGAAGTTCATCACGTACGGAAGTATGTGATGACTGCCTTAAGGGTCCAGTTTCCAAAGAAATCAAATTCGAGAACTTAGAACGAACCTAAGACGTTATACGTCGAACCTATCGAGCAATTAGGGTTTTCGCGGCAGTTTTGCAACCCTCGCCGGAAACTGTAATAACTTTTAGCTCGTTTATCGGATTTGCGATCCGTAAATTGGAGCGTAAATTAGACATCCCAATCTTTCCAGTGGTACAGGGCTCATCCCCTGTTTCCAAATCCTCTGTTCTGGACAGCCTCCAGAGTTACTGGATTGCGCAGTGAAATTTCAGTTTCTTGTCTTCTAAGTTGTTTAGTTCACAACTCAGTTTCTTTCGATCGTTTAAGCCTTATTATCTAACGAATATCTCCCTACTGACCCTAGAGTCAAGTACAGGGCCTTGAGTGATGAAAACCAGTCGAGATCCTATCTCTTATCCTTTCATTAAAGAAGTAATAAACGAGAAATTTCATAAGTTGTGAAATGAACTAAAACGTAAATCGCCTAAGTTGATTCTTTCCAACTTAGCTCCTTATAATCTTTAAAGTCGTATTAAGTTACCGACTAGCCTCTCTATTGACCCGAGAGTCGAGTATGAGACCTTCCGAGTTCTAACGAGATTTGAACGAGTCTCGTTCCCGTTTAAGTAAAATGAAACTAGTAAGCGTGCAAATGCCTAAGGAATGAAACAACTAAAACTTATTTCGATTCTCTTTGATCGATTATCTTTTACGATCCGTTTTTGAGTATTATTATTTTACGATGAAGGAGGAAGCTAGCAGTAGAGACAGGACGGAAGATCCGAAGTTGGAAGCTAGTGCTTTAAGTTCTGTAAATCGAGGTGGGCTTTTATATACAAAATAAAACGAGCAATGCTCGGAAAATCTTTCTTTATCGCTTTGATATCTGTGTTTTTCAAAGTGATATTATGGCATGAACTGTTTTATGTTTTATGTGAGTTCTCTTATACCTATCTGAGTCAACATTCGTGTTTTCCAAATTTAGAGTTAATCTAACTAGATTAACTAACGATCGGCTCTGAGTTAGCTGCTAAGTGCTTTCCAGAGTTAGTGCACTTTGTAACCTGTGGTGTATGTGATATCCTGTTGAGGGGTACCAGCCACGGTGAATTAGAATTGGTCAAGATTGAACGTAACATTAGTCAGAAAATGCTCGCGCGAGTGATTTATGAGAAAAGAGTCAGAAAATGTTTAGTAGACACGGGCCCCTTTTCAATAAAACCCCGATGTGCTACAATTATGAAATGCCATATTTATCTATACTTATGATTATGATTTCGGCATCGTGCCCACTAAGTACGTTTGTACTTAGCCCTGCATTGTTTTCTAAATGTGCAGGTTGAAGCGACGGTGAGCGGCGACGGTTGATGTTGAGATAAAGGATAGGATGCTTAGTTAGAACCCTTCCACTGCCAAACTCTGAATATCTTTTTGAGATGTACTTTCTGAACAATACTCTGTAGTCTAAGTCTGTAAATATGAACTTAGCTTTTTTTGTGTACTCTTGTCGAGTAATCCTTAGGGATTAACTCTTTCTTATTTATATTCAAGTCTTGTTCATTGTTTATCGATGCCTTTTATGTATGTTTAGTCAGTTAGCCCCCTTCTCCCCCCGCTTTTTTAATCCAACCCCAGTCGCACCCCGGCTTCTGCCGTCCCTCGGGATTTGGGGCTGTGACAGAGTGGTATCAGAGCAGTGCTCGTTTTCTGCTCTGCTTCTGAGTCAATCTTCTAGTACGAGTTAGTATGAGTCACTCTTTCTAATACGAGTCATTCCATTAAGTAATGTCACCAAGTGGTATTTTTTTTATACAAGTCTTTCTTCGAGAAATAATATAGAGTATTCGTTTGTACTCTATATCGAGTTTTCTTTCAAGTCATAAGACACGGTATTTGTGTATACTCTGGATCAGAGTCGTCTTTCAAGTATAAGACAAGAGCTAGACTCTAATACTAAGATTGAGAACATGGATGTCAACTCAACCGCGCGCTACGTCAACTCAACGAGGAAAAAGAAAGAATTTTATGATGAGATTTCTTTTAAATAAGAAATTTATGAGCAAGTATTCAGTAAAATTGAGAATGAGAATGAGTTGTGTTTTAAAAATAAGAATTTTGACAGAAGTATGATTTTTATACTTATGTGAGTATGTGATAGTATAAGTACTATCTTATGTGAAATTATTTGCGCGATAATTTCCTTTTTATGAAAAATTATGCGGAGACAAGAATATAGTCGGATTTTAGAGATTTTTCCCGGTTCAATGAGAACGTAGACTTGAAACCTAAGAACTTTCCGGTTCTTCAAGAATTTAGACGTTTTTAAGAAACGTTGTTGTGAAATGTTTTCGAAAGGAGATCCCTAACGCGGGAAGGACTTCTACTGATGAAGGTCACATGCGCTAAGTGACATGAATAAAGTTTCGGCAAAGTCGAACTTGTTTTCTGAGAATTTCCTGCGAGGAAAAAGAAATAAAATAAATAAAAATAATTCAATAAATCGTGTTAGTAAATGAAGGGAACGATTAGACGTTTGAGAAGCTTTCGGCTTCGAGTTACGAAAGATATGAACGAGACGACGAAAATTGAATAAATTGGAATCAAAGCCAAATGAAATAAGTGAACGTTACTTGAGTGTAAGTAATGTAAATGACGTCATTCCGTTTTCTATTCATTTCGTGTTTCAGTAGTGTTCGCCTTGATCGAGCGCTCTAAAGAAAAATCGTAGAGATTATTAGGAGTCGAGCACGAAGCTTGATTAATTTTTCCATCGATCGCCCGATTCTAGGGACGACAACTGGAACTTAGTTTCCAGAAAAGTTATTCTTAAGTTATATATTCCATTTTCTTATGGAATTAAATTCCATATTTCGTCTTGAGCGACGACTACAATTAGTACGAATATCAAGAGTCGTAAACGACAAATTCTTTAAAAATGGATGTTACTTTTGAATAAGTAACATGAACGAAGTAAATATACTTTGTTTTAATAAGTGAAAGTCGTTAAGAGTTAATGAGTTAAGAAATAAAAGAAATAGAGAATTAAAATGAGTAATAATATGGTGAAACAAAAAGAATGAAAATAAAATCTTTTATTTTATGAATGTATATATATATGTTGTTGAGTGCAATTTCTTGAATTGCTAAAAGTCTTAATAAGTGGTTGACTTAAGTGATGATGTTACAATTGAATAAGGGATATTCATTTTGTAATTTATGTTTCGATGAGATAAGTTATTTTTCCCTACCTGTTACTGATCCGTGTTACCTTAAAACTTTTGTAGGATGGCTAGAGTTCGCGTTACAGCTCGGAAGAGCCAGCCTTTGGCCTCGTGCGAGCGCACCATAGTTGACATGTTGCAGGACGAGTACTACGAGTTCGAGGTAGACTATGGAGAGGAGGATGTAGGACAGATTGTTAGTAACTTTTCTTCAGCCTACTACCCAGTGCGACACCTGATCAGGGAGAGTCAGGCGATACTAGACTTGATCGTACACCTACCGGACGAGTGGCGTGGATGGGCGCACCGTGCGGCATGGTACTTCTTGGGGATCCTAGGCGACGACACGGAGCCGACCGGCAACTACGCCGGATTCGCCCTGTGTGTGCACAGGCGTTTCTTTGAGAGCAGGTTTATGTTTCCCCTTCCATTAGAGCCACGCATCCCCTACAGTCACTTTCCAGCCGAGACGGAGCCTGAGCACCTAGACTTAGACCCTGAGTTCTCCGCTCTGTTGGAGTTGCCACCAGACGGTGTACTGGAGGAGGAGTCTGACGCTGAGTTAGAGCAGCCAGAGGAGGACGAGGAGACGGTAGTTAAACCAGAGTCACCACCGGTTGGATAGCAGATCGAGGAGTTGATCCCAGGCCCGGGATTTGTAGAGGTTGACGCTGAGACAGTTGCGCTGTTGGGGTTGTCTTCACCGTTTGTGCCTGACGTTTGTGTTAGGATCAGGGGACTTTTGGAGACGAGACTGTACAGGGAGGGGCCAGACCACCAAGAGATCGACGTGGAGATCGCCGCCATGTTAGAGCTGCCCTCTCCACTTACGCCACTTGAGGAGATCTGCGCGAGGTGGGGAGTAGTCCGAGAGCAGATGGAGGCAGGACCGTCTAGGGTCCATTCTAGGGAGGAGTTCGAGTCGGGTTCAGGTTCAGTTCCCGAGCACCTTCTTCCCCTAAAGAAGCGTGCGAGAGAGGTCAGCAAGGACTACTTGGTCTCCGACTTAGAGGAGACCGTTTCAGAGGCACCCTCACCCACCCTGCTTACACTTGCCAACGGTTCTACTCTGAGGGTGGACGAGGCACTTCAGCTAGTTTTTGGTTCAGAGTCCGAGGAAGAGGATCCGGAGGAGGATCCGGAGGAGGATCCGGAGGAGGACCCGGACGAGGATCCGGAAGAGGACCCGGACGAAGATCCGGATGAGGACCCAGAGGAGGGTTGTTAGGATTTTTGCAGACTTAGGGGTAGTTTTTGCACTCGACTGCAGTTTAGTTGAGCAGAGCGTTGTAAACGCGGGTAAATATCAGTAGTAGTAGTAGCTCTTGTCATGTATAGAGTCGGATCAGTAACCAGTTAGTTTTGTAGTACTCTAGCGGATACGAAATTTTATGAATCGTTTCTGTTCTAAAACTTCTAGTAGGTACGGAGTGCAGCTTGTTAGTGCACCCGGTAAATAGTAGGCAGTTAGCCTAGTTTAGACTAATAGTAGTCTAACCCTTTTTGTATAAGTCCTCGTTGGAGGCTAAATTAATATTCTTTTTGATGTATATATATACATAACCCGTGAAGAGGGTTTTCAATCAAGAAAATTTCTTATGAATTGAGTAATTAAAATCAGAATGTCAAATGAACTCGTGTAACGAGGAAATGAGTTTAACTCTAAAGTTAAAAGATTAATGAAATAATATCGAAGCTATGTTCGATATGTTGTTCTGTGAACTTGTTTAAGTTGAGAACGAGCTAGTAAGTACTAAGTGTAATTAACAGAAGAGAACTAATGAGAATTTCAATTTTTCCCTAGACTAAAGAAAATGCCGCCGAGAAATGTTAACAACAGGAGAGGTCGAAGACCTGGAAGGCCGAGAGGACGTGGTAGACATCAGCCAGAGAACAACCAAGAACAGGAATATGAGCGGAATATCACCTCATCCCCAACTCCATCCCCATCTCCACCCCCGTCACCATCACCACCACTTCCACCACCGCCCCGTAGAGATATTGAGGATCTTTTCCTCAAAAGGAACCCTCCACTGTTTAATGGAACTGGTAGCCCTAGCGATGCTGAGCTATGGGTGAGGTCGACTGAGAAAATTTTCAAGCTCCTCAGATGCACTGATGAGGAGAGAATGCTGTGTGTCACATTCCAACTGACGGGATCGGCATATTATTGGTGGGAAGCAAGACAGAAGGTGATACCTGCAGAGCATCTAGCTCGTTTTTCATGGGAAGAGTTTAAGGAGATTTTCTTTGACAAGTACGTCCCCAAGACGTATAGGGCACAGAAGGAGGCTGAATTTTATAATCTGAAGCAGGGAAAGCTGACTGTGATGGAATATGACGCCAAGTTCTGCGAGTTGTCGAGGTATGCGCCGACATTGGTCGACACGGAGGAAAAGTTGTCCAAGAAATTTCAGGGAGGTTTAAGACACGAATTGGGAATTGCTTTGGCTAGTCATGGAGGACTAGGCTATACAGACATACTGGGAAGAGCACTGGAAATGGAGGCCGTCGTGCCTGATGAGAAAAAGATTGTACCAACTGCGTCAGCACCAGCGCAGAGTCAGAATCAAGGCTACTACAACAACAACAGTAGCAACTACCAGGGGAAGAGAAAATGGAACGGAGGAGGTAGCGGAGGCTACAGTCAGGGTTACAACAACCAGGGAGGACAGAAAAGGGGCTATCAGCAGCCTGCCAACAACAACAACAACAACAATGGCAAGAGGTCGTGGCAGGAAAACAACCAATCGGGGTTGTTCATTCAGGGGAACAAGCAGAACTCGCCGTGGAAGGGCAATAATCAGCTGAACCAGCCGCAAGGGCAACAGAGGAATTTTAACCAGGGAGCGAATAACCCAGGGAGGGTTACCATCCCTGTCTGCCCTAAGTGCAACCGAGCCCATCCCGGAGTCTGCCAAATAGGCACCCCCAACTGTTTCAACTGTGGACAGAAGGGGCACATGAAAAAGGACTGCCCTAAACCGCTTCAAGCAGTACCCCTCCGAGCCATCCAAGCACAGCCGCAGCAACCGCCTATGAACCAGCAACAGTTTCAGCAGCATGCACAGCAGCAACAGAATGCGAGGGCATGCGCTATCAAACAGGGCGGTCAGCGCAAAGGAAAAGGCAATCTAGCAGGTATGGAAAAACTCCACAACATCCCCATTAAGATACTGTTGGATACTGGAGCATCGCATTCTTTCATTGCTAGCTCGTGTGCCGATAACTTAGACATCAGACCTGTAAGAGCTGCTCAATCTATGAGAGTAGCCACACCTTCAGGAGAGATCACTACTTCCACGCATGTTTGCTCTAACCTAGAACTAGAAATCGGAACTCATAAGGTTATAGCGAACAACTTAAATGTTATGATAATGTGGGACGTAGATATAATCCTAGGAATGGATTGGTTGTCAGAGAATTACGCAACAATTCTCTGCAACGAGAGAAAAATCTCTTTTCAACCGCCGGATAAAGAACCGACCGAATTCCACGGAATTTCAATGGGTAGAGGCGTACCGATTATATCAGCCCTTCAAGCCACGAAACTTATGAAGAAGAAAGGTACCACAGCCTATCTTGTGTACCTAGTTGGAGAACCAGGAGCCGAGAAGACCATTCAGGACGTAAAAGTCGTGAATGAATATGAAGATGTTTTTCCGGAAGTGCTACCGGGATTGCCGCCAGATCGTCATGTGGACTTCACGATCGATTTAGAACCAGGAGCAGCTCCTAAGTCTAAAGCCCCTTAAAGAATGGCACCGAGGGAACTGGAAGAGCTCAAAATCCAGTTACAGGAATTACTAGATCTTGGTTTTATCAGGCCAAGCGTCTCACCTTGGGGAGCACCCGTGCTTTTTGTTAGGAAAAAGGACGGATCGATGAGAATGTGCATCGATTACAGAGAATTGAACAAGATAACGCTCAAGAATAAATATCCTTTACCAAGGATCGAGGATCTGTTCGACCAGCTCAAGGGTGCAGGAGTCTTTTCCAAGATAGATTTGAGGTCAGGGTACCATCAGCTCAAGATCAAACCTGAAGATGTACCGAAGACCGCTTTTAGAACCCGATATGGCCATTACGAATTTTTAGTGATGCCATTTGGTTTGACCAACGCTCCAGCCGTATTCATGGACCTTATGAATAGAGTCTTTCACTTGGACAAATTTGTTTTAGTATTCATCGACGACATCCTCGTTTACTCTAAGAATGAAAAGGAGCACGAGGAACATCTACGGATAGTGTTGGAAACACTAAGAACTGAGAAACTCTACGCCAAATTTAGTAAATGCGAATTTTGGCTGAAGGAAGTTATGTTCCTTGGGCACATAGTATCGGCAGAAGGAATCAAGGTGGATCCAGCCAAAGTAGAAGCAGTGCACAACTGGAAGTCGCCAACGAGTCAGAACGAGATCAGAAGTTTCTTAGGATTAGCTGGTTATTACAGAAGGTTTATCGAGGGATTCTCTACGATCGCTCGCCCGATGACGCAGATACTCAGGAAGGATACCAAGTTTAAGTGGACGGATGAGTGTGACAAGAGTTTCCAAACTCTTAAGGAGAAGTTAACCACAGCGCCAGTACTAGCACTTCCAGATACAAACAAAGAATATGTGGTTTACACAGATGCATCGAAAAATGGATTAGGTTGTGTCTTGATGCAAGACGGACGAGTGATAGCTTATGCGTCACGACAACTTCGACCTCACGAAGTTGAGTACCCAACCCACGATTTAGAACTCGCAGCCGTAGTGCATGCGTTAAAGATTTAGAGACACCATCTCTATGGTGTAAGAGTTGAAATATTCACCGATCACAAGAGCCTGAAGTACTTTTTCGAGCAGAAGGAACTGAATATGAGGCAAAGAAGATGGCTCGAATTAGTCAAAGATTATGACTGTGGAATTAACTACCATCCAGGAAAGGCTAATGTGGTAGCAGACGCACTGAATCGCAAGGCTCCAATGAAGTTAAGATGACTTTTCGTAGAAGAAGAAACCTTAGTACGAGAATTCGAGAAGATGGATATCAGAGTGCTTGACACGCCAGCAACGATAACAAGTCAGATAACAGCATTAGAAGCTACGCCAGATTTGAGAGAAAGGATCATCAGTGCTCAGAGAAAAGACGAGTCAATGGAAAAGTTACGAGTAAGAATAAGAACAGATAAGCCAGAAGGGTATTCTGAAGCTCCAGACAATGCGATACTTTATGAAGGCAGGATTTGTATTCCTGATGACGACAGCGATTTGAAGAACGAGATCTTGAGTGAGGCTCACGATACGCCTTACACAGCACACCCAGAAAGTACGAAGATGTACCAAGATTTGAGGAGAAACTTTTGGTGGAATGGAATGAAACGAGACGTTGCCTTGTTTGTAGAAAGATGCCTAGCATGTCAGCAAGTTAAGGCTTTACACCGACGACCATATGGATTGCTACAACCGTTGGATGTCCCAGATTGGAAATGGGAAGGCATAGCTATGGACTTTGTCACAGGCTTGCCTAAGTCGAGAAGAGGAAACACAACAATTTGGGTGATAATAGATAGGCTTACGAAGTCAGCTCGCTTCTTACCGATTAAGATTACATATGGATCAGAGAGACTAGCTCAGTTGTATGTCAGAGGATTGTACGTCTGCATGGAATACCGAAGGTCATAATATCAGACAGAGATGCCAAGTTTAGCTCGAGATTTTGGATGACGATGCAGAAAGAGTTGGGAACAGAGCTTAATTTCAGTACAGCATTTCACCCACAGACAGATAGGCAGTCAGAGAGAACGATTCAAATTTTGGTCGATATGTTGAGAACAGTAGTTTTAGACCGAGGAGCGAATTGGGAAGAAATTCTACACTTAGTTGAATTCGCTTACAACAACAGCTATCAGGCCACGATAGGAATTACGCCATTTGAGGCTTTGTATGGGAGGAAATGTAGATCGCCACTATATTGGGATGACGTAGGTGAAAGAAAGAACCTAGGCCCAGATGCGATTAATGAGATGATTGAGATAGTTCGGCAGATTCGAGATAGAATGAAAGAAGCCAGAGCCGACAGAAGTCTTATGCTGACGATCGTCGAACCAACCTTGAGTTTGAAATAGGAGATAAAGTTTTTCTTAAGATATCCCCGACCAAAGGAATCCTTAGGTTCGGAGTTAAGGGTAAGCTAAGACCCAGGTTTATAGGACCCTATGAAATCCTCGAGAGAATAGGACCCGTCGCTTATAGATTGGCCTTACCGCCAAGCCTAGGAAGCGTTCATAACGTTTTTCACATTTCTCAGTTGAGAAAATATGTTTACGATCCTAAGCACGTTATTAGTCAGCAAGACGTAGTTCTTGAATCTGACCTAAGCTATGAAGAGAAGCCGATATCGATTCTGGATAGAAAAGTTCAAGAATTAAGAACCAAGTCGATACCAATTGTTAAAGTGCTTTCGAACCACCACGGGCAAGAAGAAGCCACGTGGGAACTCGAGGAGAAGATGAAGGAGCGATATCCTCATCTTTTTGCAGAAGGTAAGCAAATTTTGGGACGAAATTTTTCGTAAGGGGGGTAGGATGTAATGCCCCGTAAATTCCTTACGTTCTTAAAATTTTAAAGTTAATTAAATAAATGGCTTTGCACGCCTAAGTTTACGATTTTGAATTCTAAGACTAACGGTCGAATCCGTTTCTGAAAATAAATTACAGAAGTCAGCTAGCCGACTACTGTATTTAGGGTTAGCGCGTACGAAAAGTTTTTAGTTCGTGAACTCAGAACGGAAAACCGTCTGATTTTTACATTCACGAAATCGCGTTACGAACTCGCCCGAGAAAATTTGTTTTTATGATTTTCCGGACGAAACTCGGACTGTGTCGTCCCGAGTTTTTGTCAAAAATAAATTTTGTAAATTTATTTTCCGATTAAGTTTTGTACGTTAGAATTTACGGTCAAATCGGATCGCGACGATTTTGTGCCGAGCAATATTTTTCGTCGTTCGATTTCCGTAACGTCGGATCGCGCCGGAAAAGCGCGTAGTTTTCTTAATTTTCTTACCATGACCGACTTTACCCTACTCTATTAGAGGATATTTCTGTTTTATAAGGTTTAATTAGAGGACACCTATGCTTTCTACTATTCCTACTTTACACCTCATTGTACCTTATAACATAACTTAACAAATCAAATTCATTTCTTCCCTCCCACACCACACAAATCGGCAGCCTTCACTCCATCTCCCATCTTCATTTCTTTCATCTCCATTGAAGAGAATCCTTCAAGAACACCAAGAAGAAACACACAAGTATTGATCCAACCATCCAAACCTCTTACTTTCTTCATTAATTCTTAAGGTAATTCCCTCCTCTTAACTTCTATCCATCAATCTTCTTCTTCTTTTCATTTCTTCTTTTTGGATTGAAAATTACAACATTGAATTAGATGATTTGATCATGGAATAATGAAATTGGATATGTTAGATAAGTTAATTAGGGATTAAAATTGGGCAAAACCAAGAACCCTAAACCCCCCCCCCCCCCCCCCCCCTTGAGTACCGAAAGTTTTAGGGTTATGGTAGGATTTTGGATTTTCTTTAATTAATGATAGATTCATGCCTAAGAGTTGATTAATTAGTGATTAGAACGAAGAGGAATCGAAAGCCCTATGTTTTTGTGAAATTCAATTAGGGTTTGAATGTTGAATTTAGGGGTTTTTGCATGTTAGTTGATTTTAGATTTGCAATTGATTAATTGATGATATAAGAGGTTGATTAGTGAATAAATGTTGTTAATTGGAGAAGAAAAACATCCTCTTAATATATGTATGAAAACCGAAATTGTTGGAGTAATTAGGGGTTTCCACATGGTTGATTTATTTGATGAATTGTTGATGGAATTATGAAGTAATTGATGTTAATGGATTATAGAATTAAATTGAGAATTTTCTAAAAATATTTAACGTAATGTAAGAGACGAAGAACATCTTATAAGTTGAAATATAATGATGTTATGACATGATTGCATGCATAGAAGTGATTCTCGTTAGATGTAGATTGACGTCGTAAAATTTGAACGGAATCCGACAACTTTGAAAAATGCGTAAGAGACGAACCTTTAGTCGTATCTAATAATCGAGAAGTCGAATGAGAATTCTAATTTGATATTATTGTTTATGATGGAATTGAGAACAACTTTCTAGTTGATGTCATAAGCTTTCGAGTTGTTATAATATGAGCTATAGTTATAATCGAGAACTAGAACGCGTTTTGAATATTTTGTTGGTTTAGTAATTGTTAGTTGAAATCCGACGTTTAGAACGTCGTGCTTTTGAGCGAGTTTTGAGAAGAAGTTCGTCACGTACGGAAGTACGTGATGACTGCCTTAAGGGTCTAGTTTCCAAAGAAATCAAATTCGAGAACTTAGAACGAACCTAAGACGTTATACGTCGAACCTATCGAGCAATTAGGGTTTTCGCGGCAGTTTTGCGACCCTCGCCGGAAACTGTAATAACTTTTAACTCGTTTATCGGATTTGCGATCCGTAAATTGGAGCGTAAATTAGACATCCCAATCTTTCCAGTGGTACAGGGCTCATCCCCTGTTTCTAAATCTTCTATTCTGGACAGCCTCCAGAGTTACTGGATTGCGCAGTGAAATTTCAGTTTCTTGTCTTCTAAGTTGTTTAGTTCACAACTCAGTTTCTTTCGATCGTTTAAGCCATATTATCTAACGAATATCTCCCTATTGACCCTAGAGTCAAGTACAGGGCCTTGAGTGATGAAAACCAGTCGAGATCCTATCTCTTATCCTTTCATTAAAGAAGTAACAAAGGAGAAATTTCATAAGTCGTGAAATGAACTAAAACGTAAATCGCCTAAGTTGATTCTTTCCAACTTAGCTCCTTATAATCTTTAAAGTCGTATTAAGTTACCGACTACCCTCTCTATTGACCCGAGAGTCAAGTATGAGACCTTCCGAGTTCTAACGAGATTTGAACGAGTCTCGTTCCCGTTTAAGTAAAATAAAACTAGTAAGCTTGCAAATGCCTAAGGAATGAAACAACTAAAACTTATTTCGATTCTCTTTGATCGATTATCTTTTACGATCCATTTTTGAGTATTATTATTTTACGATGAAGGAGGAAGCCAGCAGTAGAGACAGGACGGAAGATCCGAAGTTGGAAGCTAGTGCTCGGAAAATCTTTCTTTATCGCTTTGATATCTGTGTTTTTCAAAGTGATATTATGGCATGAACTGTTTTATGTTTTATGTGAGTTCTCTTGTACCTATCTGAGTCAACATTCGTGTTTTCCAGATTTAGAGTTAATCTAACTAGATTAACTAACGATCGGCTCTGAGTTAGCTGCTAAGTGCTTTCCAGAGTTAGTGCACTTTGTAACCTGTGGTGTATGTGATATCCTGTTGAGGGGTACCAGCCACGGTGAATTAGAATTGGTCAAGATTGAACGTAACATTAGTCAGAAAATGCTCGCGCGAGTGATTTATGAGAAAAGAGTCAGAAAATGTTTAGTAGACACGGGCCCCTTTTCAATAAAACCCCGATGTGCTACAATTATGAAATGCCATATTTATCTATACTTATGATTATGATTTCGGCATCGTGCCCACTAAGTACGTTTGTACTTAGCCCTGCATTGTTTTCTAAATGTGCAGGTTGAAGCGACGGTGAGCGGCGACGGTTGATGTTGAGATAAAGGATAGGATGCTTAGTTAGAACCCTTCCGCTGCCAAACTCTGAATATCTTTTTGAGATGTACTTTCTGAACAATACTCTGTAGTCTAAGTCTGTAAATATGAACTTAGCTTTTTTTGTGTACTCTTGTCGAGTAATCCTTAGGGATTAACTCTTTCTTATTTATATTCAAGTCTTGTTCATTGTTTATCGATGCCTTTTATGTATGTTTAGTCAGTTAGCCCCCTTCTCCCCCCGCTTTTTTAATCCAACCCCAGTCGCACCCCGGCTTCTGCCGTCCCTCGGGATTTGGGGCTGTGACAAACAATTTGAATTCTTCGGCTCGCTCTGAAGCCTTCGGCTCCTTCGCTCGAATCTTCACAAAAGAAGAAGAGACAAACCCGGTGCATCTTGGTACACATGGTTGTGCATATCATTATACATGATGGTGCATATAAAAAAAATAGAAGAAAAAAATATTAATAAAAATTAAAAACTTGTGTATCTCAATACATATAGTGGTTCATCTCATTATACAATGTAGTGCATATAAAAATACGGAACGGTGCATATGAATTGAGCGTGCAGTGCACGCGCCACACACATCTCACGTCTCTCAGGAGAATTTGCCTAAAAGTTTAGGTTATATCCGGAGTTTCTTCTTTACCTTTGTTTTCTTTTATTTCAATAAAAGACCCATCTACTTGTACATTGATTTGATCATAGTTGTGTACAAAAGAATTTATGTTAATTAAATAAATGTGTCGTGCAAAATTTGATTATCAACAATATATATATATATATATATATATATATATATATATATATATTAGTAAATTTAATATCACATAATTTTACTAATTTTGGTAGCTATAGGGTCTTGGATTTGGGATTAATTACTAATTTTGATTATCACATTTTGGAAAGAGTAGATTTACCAGAGTTGCCGGCTTTCATGGCGGATTTTGAACAAAAACCATTTCGTTTAGGCAAAATTAGTTTTCTTCTCTTTTTTAAGTTAATCATTTTTAATTGGTAGGTTTTCGATTTTCTGGTTTGGGGTTAATCCTATTGGTCACGGACTATTTCAGTTCGAGTTAATCGGGCTAAATTTTTTTCTTAACCCTAATCTTTCGGTTTTTGGGCTAGTGCGTCGGGCTAAGAGATTTATGATAAAATAAATAAATATATAAATATTCTTGATAACCATATGTTTATACCTCCGGTCCCAAGTCTCTTTTTAGGAGAAAGTGACACGGGTATTAAGGAAAAGGTTGATGAGTTGGTTGTTAGTGGAGAAAAAGTGATTAAATTTATTGTGAGTGGAGAAAGGATCACACATTGAGGGTAGTGATATATTAATTAATTGAGATAGTGGTGGGCATATATGGTATGTTAGGTAAATAAGTTGATAAAGTAAGAGCAAGAGATAATAATTTGTTGTGGGTAATGTCCAAAAATAGTTAGGAAAAAACTTGGGGACCATCCAAAAAAGAAAAGATAGAAATAAACTTGGGTACCGAAGGTAGTATAATAGAATATATAGTCATATACCCATAATGAGCAAGCACACTTAATATATAGCCCACCTTTTTAAAAAACACAAATTATTGTCATTCTTTTGAATTTGTGACCTAATTACCCCTTAACCCTCTTCTATTCGGATCCATCATTGCTTAACCCTTTTTTTTCTTCTTTCTTTTTTTATTTCCGGGTTCGTTTTTTTCTTTCTTTTTATTTTTTTCTGTTATTTTTCAGTTCTTTTTTCTTTTCTTTTCTTATTTTCTATATTTCTTTTTTTTCTGTTTTTTTTTTTAATTTTCAGATTTCTTATCATTTTCAATTTTTCTTTTCTTTTCTGCTTTTCTTTTATTAATTTTTCCAGACTTTTTTTGTTTTTTTTTCTATTTTTTTATTTTCCAGATTTTTTTTATTTCCAAAATTTTTGGATCTTTTTTTGTTTGCCTCTATGTTTTTTTCTTTGCCGTTTCTTCTTTGGTCAAGATTCGAACGAAGGGAGCCGAAAGCCTCGGAGCAAGCCGAAGAAATCCAAATTGTTGTCCAACGATTATACTTATATTAGTAATCAGAGCGAAGACGGAGCCGTAAAATAGGAGCCGAAGGCGGAGCCGTAAAATCGGAGCAGTATAACTTGTCATGTTCAAAAATAGACTTTGTTGTGACGAAATGTAATGATAGTGAAAATTTGGTACTTTGGCACTAATGACCATATTAGTGCCAAAGTACCAACTGAAAGCACAAAAAAAACTATGTAACTTGGTACTTTGACACTAATGATCATATTTGGGCCAAAAGTACCAGCAGAAAGCACAAAAAAAAACTATGTAGCTTGGTACTTTGGCACATATTAGTGCCAAAAGTACCAACATAAAGCATAAAAAAAATATGTAACTTGGTACTTTGGCACTAATGACCATATTAGTGGCAAAAGTACCAACAGAAAGCACAAAAAAAAATAAGTAATTTGGTACTTTGGTACTTTGGCACTAATGACCGTATTAGTGGCAAAAGTACCAACAGAAAGCACAAAAAAAATTAAGTAATTTGGTACTTTGGCACTTTGGCACTAATGACCGTATTAGTGCCAAAGTACTAACTGAAAGCACAAAAATATAAGTAATTTGATACTTTGGTATTTTGGCACTAATTAGTGTCAAAAGTACCCGACTTCTTGTACCCGAATCTGACCCGACATGTGTCCGACCCGACCCGCGCGCCCTTCATTAAGGATATTTTTATCTCAAATTCAAAAAAATGGCTAAATTTTGTGTATTTTAAAAATGTGGGCTATATATTGAGTTTTAATCCCCATTATTGGTATTTCATAAGTTGACTCAAAACATAAAGTGTTTTATTATTAAAAAAACTAGTGTATAACCTGTCGAAATTCGACGGGGTCACTTAACATTATGATATTTTATATTAAAAACACAATTATATAATTTGTTTAAAGTCATAGTACAATCACAAACCACTAAGAGAATTGTTAAATTACATACAAATGAGAAGAATTCAAGTGAAAAGAAGGGGTGTATTCAATCGCTTACCAACTTGTTCCAGCTGCAACGAAACCAAAAGAAATCAAAGTAAATACATGCATGAAATAAAAATAATCGATTTTTTAAATAATTAATTTTGTAAAGAGACAACTTTGAAACAACCATTATGGGTATTAAAACACGATATTTGTCCACCCTTTTCATAATTATAAATTCTGGCCACTATTTTCAATTTAGGAAGGATTTACCCTTAATAAGGAGAGTTGGGTCGCAGGCGGGTTCAGGTCAATTTGGTACATATGGTATATTTGGCATAAGTGAGAGTCATTCGTGCCAACTTGCATCAGCAAAAAGAATTTCTTCTTTCATCAAGTGATACTCCCTTTCTAGTGATTTAATCGTTTTTCTTTTCTGTTTATCACCTTAGGAAGTTAACTCCGATCAACTCCATCCTAAATTTTAACTAAATTGCTTAAATTTTGGAAAAAATCAGACCGTGATTCAATTTGTATGGCTTTCCATTGTCAGGCTGTTTGTTGGTAGTGGTGGTGAAGTCTCGCCATCATTGAGTTACATCCGCTATAAACTTAAATGTTATAGAACAATCATTATTACTCCATTAATAACAAAAGATTAAAATTTTAATTTAATGAAAATATAAAATTGAAAATTATACAATCTACATAACCCTTTTAAAATGTATAGATACGTACTCGCTCTAAAGCCGGTTGAAATTAAAATGATTTCACAACTTATTCTCACCTCAAACCCGTGTAGTAATAACCATGTTAAAGTCGAATATTAACAATGTAAACATTAGTATTACACAATATAAATAAAAATTAATAAATAAATTATAAAAATTATACAATTACAAAATTCGTTTAAAAATTATATACATGTATGTGTTCATATCCTAAACTACTCGTTTATGCCTTAACCTATACATAATTACTCATTAATAACATGAACACATATATTTATATACTCGTATGTTTCTCATATCTAATTAAAAAAATATATTACGACTTGAAAAAATAAAAATAGAATATTTAGAGAAAATATGGTTCGTGTTTTTGGTTCCAATTGATGACATATTCTAAAATAAATGTGAGACTTCTTTATTTAATTAAGATTTTATTTGATGAAATAAAAAACAAATCACAAAATCATGTGGATTAATGAGACCGCCTATTTAATTTAATATCACATATATTGTCAACTCATATAATTTATGACACGTACTCATCCCAAACCTGTATAATAATACACACTAATTACCTAAATTCGTTTAAATATATAAATAATAAATATAAGTTGTTAATAATTATATTTTATAGTAATCATAGTATTCTAAAAAAAGTAGACATTATATTTGGTTGTTCACGTCTAACCTACATAATTCTCTAAAAAAAATTAATTCATGATAAACTTGAATATTTTAAAATAGACATTAATAATATATACTCCCCAATCTCGAGTTAGTATGGTATTTTAGTTATTATATATTTCCTCTGTCCCGCCGAATACGGCCTAGTTCATATGGACCCGGAGATTAAGAAAAAGGGTTTAGGTAGAAAGAGTGTTTAGTGTAGTGTGAATGCAATATTTTTATAATGCTAATAACGTTATAGATGGGATGGTGGATATTGTGCAGTGGGAGTAGGTTAGAAGGATTTAGAAGGGCTAGTAGATCATTGTCACAGCCCAAAATCCCGAGGGACGGCAAAGCCGGGGTGCGACTAGGGGTTGGATTAAAGAAGCGGGGAACAAAATGGGGATAAATGAATAAATCACCTTAACTGACAATAACAATTGATATCTATGAACTGACTTTATTTAATAAAAGAGAGTCGACCTCGAAGGATCGCTCGACAGAGTTGTTCTCAAAAAGAAACTAAGTACAAAGGATGAGACTTAGACCAAAAGTTATACATTAACGAGAACTAGTTTGCAGCGGAAAACGTAGAACTGAAACACTGATCTTCTTTCCTATAACAACTCTACTCAACCTCCGTCGCTTCCGTCACTCAACCTGCACATTTAAAAACATATGCAGGGCTAAGTACATAAAGCACTTAGTGGGCACATTGCCGAAAACATCTCATAAGAGTATAGATTAATCAGGCATCTTTAACAGTAACGCAACGAGGTTTTTCTTTTCAAGGCCCATGCTTACTAAACATTTTCTCTTTTCTAAACACTTTGCGCAAAGATTTTTCTGTTGTTACATTTATCTTGCCCTTTTCAACACCGGGGAAGAAGTCTTTTCTTCTTCCGCGTACGTTCCTCACCGTGGCTGGCTACCCCTCAACAGAGTACCACACACAACGACTACCGTGTACACTAATCCTGGAAAGCACCCTTTTGGCTAACACAGAGTCCGATCGATTAGTTAGCAGTCGGCTAACTCATAATTCTGGATAGCAGTCGGCTAACTCAGAAAGGCAACAAGAGAACTCACATAAAACAAATATTTCATGCTCTGATTATCACTTTGAAAACACAATTATCAAACCTGTAAATAAAGATTTTCGAGCATCGCTCATTTTGTTTTGTATATAGAAAAGCCCACCTCAATCGTTTACAGAACAAACTTTAACCTTCTGTCTTCCGTCCTGTCTTCAACTCAACTTCCTCCTTTGAACTTAATTAATCATACTTTAATAAGCGGTCGAGATAATAAAGGAAAAAGAAATCGAATTTATTTTAGACTTTTAGGCCTTTGCACTTTAGCTACATTCTTTTTATTAACGAATAAACGAGACTCGATCAATTCTCATTTATAAATTGACTCAGCTCATTACTCGACACTTAGGTCAGTAAATAAATGGAAGTCGATAACTTATAACGACTTAGAAGTTCACAAGGAACGAAGTTAAAAAGGATTCAACTTAAGAAATTAGGTTTACATAAGTTTCTGCACAAAGTAGAGGTTCTGGAGTTCATACAGAACAGATTCCTGCGAAACAGGGAATGAAATTTATATCAAAAAAAAGCTACGGATGTCTAGTTTATGTTTCAATTTACGGATCTCGATTTCGTTAAGCGAGCTAAAAGTTATGACAGTTTCCGTAACGTATCGCAAAACAGTCCGCGAAACCCTAGGTGCTCGTAAACTCGACGCACGACTTCCTAGGTTCGACTGATGTTATTCCACTTTTATTCTTATGAAATTTTCATCTCAAGGCAGTCAATACGCACAATCTTTCATGATGAACTTCTTTATATTTCTCGATTAAAAACACGACGAGCATTTCCTCGTCTTTCAACTAATCAAGTACTAAACCAAATTTTCATTTCCAAATCAATTTCATTCAACGACTTCTAGTTCACAAACTATAACTTATATCATCTTTGTACCTCGGATGGAAATATCGTCAACTACAATCTCGTTCATTTATTAATAACAATCATTAATATCCGATTAATTTCCTTATTCGACTTTTCTATCGACACTTAGACTTTTTTCTTCGTCTCTTATCAAAATTCCAACTTCTTTAGAATTCATTCAAAATTTCCGATTATGATCATTAACTAACAAGATTAACATATATTCAAATCATTATCCAATCTCGACTTATCGACGATTCCTCGTCTCTTAACAAAATTTCGACGTTCTCCGATTTTGCTCAAACTTTCCAATATCGTTCATCAACTATCAAGATTTACTAATACGTAAACCACATACTCAAATTATTAACGAATCTCAACTTATCGTCGGGTTTTCTTCTCTTACGATTTCTATTTTATTTTTAGAAAAATTCCAATAAATTACATAACCATCTATACACTTACTACATACCATTTCTATCATCACATCAACCAAAACATAACATTTACTCATTCAAATCCTCACTTCTTCATCTCTTACATTTTTATTTTTATTTTTAGAAAATTCTAAAACAATTCATGCATCAATCTAACAACATATAGAACACAATTCCACTAATCAATCATCTAAAAATCGAACCAACATCAAACCCCTAATTCTTCTATAATTTTCGGTAATTACAAAAATATTAGGATTCTATCCATGAAATCCATTCCTAAACATACTATAACATGTATTAAACATAGAATCATCATCCTTCTTCTTCTCCAAATTTTTCGAAAAAATCAAGTTGATAGAAAAGGATTTTTGTTCGGTTCAATATGTAGAGGAAGTTCTTACCTTGTCGATTATGGAATCGGAACTAAGATCGATCGGTAGATGGATGACTTGTGGAGCTTTGAAAGCTTGAAGAACTCTTAACAATGGAGGATTAAGAACAAAAGAGAGAGAGAAAAGAGAGAGAAGAGGTGGCGGTAATGGAGGGAGGGAGAAGAGTGAAATGTGATGAGGTGTTATGCTTATAAAGTAGAAAAAAAATATCTAAGAGGATGACTCACTAGGGGGAGGCGGCTTTGGGGTAGATATTTAGTCGAAATATCTCGTTTTACAGTCTAATACGATGTTTATAAAATTGAGAAATTGAAACCCTAGATGGTTACGTTTTTGACGAAATCTAATTCGACCGATAAATTAGAAATAAATCACTTATTCGGAAAGCATATTTCGATTTCCGAAAATCAGATAAAAAGTCGGGATAAGACAGTCCAAAATTCGCCCAGAAAAATAATAAAAACTGACTTTCTCCGGTGAACTCGTATCGAAGAAAAAGTGAATGTAAAGTCTGACGGTTTTTCGATCTGAGTTTTCGGAAGAAAATTTTATCGGACGCAAAAACCCTAATATAGTAGTCGTTCAACTGACTTCTGGAATTTATTTTCAGAAACGGATTTCACCGTTAGTCTTAGAATCGAAAATCATTAACTTAGGCGTGCAAAGCCTTAATTAATAATTAAATTTTTATTTTAACGATGGAAGAAAAATCCGGGGTATTACAATCATGTAGTGTGAATGCAATATTTTTTATAATGCTAAATATACACTAATTGTTTCCTTTAAAGAAAACAGGCTAAGTATAATGGGACGTTCCAAAATGGAAAACAGACCGTTTTCGGTGGGACGGAGGGACTATAAATGATATCTCACATATGATTAAAGTACATCATATTAATCCGGAATGGATGGAATAGTATAAATGATTAAATAATTAAAGGTAATTTTTAACTTTAAATTCGAAATATATAGACACAAGAAAATGAAAAATAGGAAGACATTTATTGTACAACCATAAATCATGCTTTATAACATATGTAACCGCTTCTTAAATATAATGGTAATTTATGTATTTGTATAATTTGACCTATATAATAAGTCGATCGAATGAATATAGAATCATTTGCTATTTAACATTAACAAATACTGAATTATATTAAATTTTATTTCCAAAATAGATAGGTACAATTGGCATAGAACTTTTATCTTTTTTTGTGTTGGGCCATTTGGGCTATTATAAGATAAAGATAAAAATGTAAATTGATTGAATGATTATAATATCTATATGTATAGTGGCTAATTATATTCATGTCCATATTTAGAAGTGGTGATGGTACTTGATATAACTGATAATTGATTTTTTTTTCTGAGAGCTTTTTTCCTAGAGCAAATTGATTGTCATTGTAAATATATCAAATGATAATTTTTTTTTTAAATATAGATAATAACTGAATATACTTCAAATATAAATATTAACATAAAATAGTATAAAATAATTATAAGAGCCAATTTACCATGATGTCTTCCCATCGAATAGAACTACCAAAATCTTCACTTTGAATGAAAATAAAATATAGAATTAAATATTTAACAAAATCACATTTTCTTTTGTCTAAGCGAAATAAACAATAAAAAAATAAAATCAAGGCACACTGAAATTACTAATAACCATGATTACATTATAAATTTCATTACTAATCCATCATCACCATGACCACCATGCTAACCAACTCAGTCTCCCGCGACACCATAATTTCTTCATGTTGTTGAAGAAACACGACCAACTCATGCTTTTGCGATTTTACCCTTCAGCTGCGTAAGAGTCCTCATCGCCTATACAACTAAAAAAGGATTTTTATCTCTCGTCTATCCAAACACGTAAATAATTATAGCTCATGCTCTTACACCCACAAATTATGAAAAAATTTAAAAATCAATAATAATAATAATAATAATAATAATAATAATAATAATAATAATGGACTGTGTCCCCATTGATAGATAATGAGTCAAATCCAACAGAAACGACACAAAATCACCCATTTTGACTCCATAAATACAATAGTAGCAACACCCGTATTCAGAATCATGCACCTTAAAGCTTGCTAGTTATATTCACCCCAATTGAAAAAAATATATTGAAGAATGGAGGCGGAAATAAGTATATATAGTTGTTGATCATGTAAATTGAGATAACACTCATCTAATTAATCTTAATAATTTAATTATTAAGTATTTATTTATTTAGTATTTTTTGGGTCAAGTTATCTATTTAATTAAAACGATTGTACATTTCGCTGAATCAACATTTAACGAAACTAAAATAATTAATAAGATAAATTAATGAACTATTAAACTTTACGATCTTTTAGAAAAAAAAATCAATCAAAAGCTTGTAAACAGGGTACATATAGTATTATACTTCTAAAAATATATCCAAAATCTAAAAATTCCTATTGTCGCCAATTGGACTCGCCCCATGCATAATGATAACATTTTAATATGCAAATAAAAATAATAAATATGATAAATTAATGCACTTCAAAGTGCTAAGTTTTATTCTACGCAATGACTTCGTAAGCAAGCAAAAAAAGCAATTGCAACATTTTAGTTCTAGCTGATTTGATTGACACAAATTCTAAATAACTTATAATTGAAATAGGTGTTTCTTTGTTGATTGATGATTCCATATTTACACGTGTCGTGATTTATACTTTGTAACATTAGTAATTAATTAATTTATTAAAAACTATTAAGTTTTAATTATGATATACCACATATAACATTATTCCCATAAATAGTATACTGAAAATGATAGAAAAAATAAAAATTTCTGAAAATGGCAATGCTCATATTATATGTTTTTAGATTTAGATATAGATCATATGTTCAGGCATAAGGTTATGAAAAAAGTAGAATTATGCCTAAATTTATTCACTAAAGTATTTTCTTAGATTTTGGATATTCATACCTGAATATGTCATTTGTATTTTCTTTATAACTAATTTTAATATACATTTTTTAAATATATATATATATATATATATATAAAACATAATTAACTAATTAAACACTAATACAATTTATCACATTTTTATTTTGAGATCTGGACTTCTTTGAATTCCGACTTTTGCTAATTCCATATTAACAAATGTAACTAATAAAGATAATTTACTTTAGACAATAGAATATAATGATGAAAAATTGAATATAAAAGACTGTCACAGCCCCAAATCCCGAGGGACGGCAAAGAGGTGCGACTTGGAGTTGGATTAAAGAAGCGGGGAAGAAGGGGGATGGATAAGAATAAACGAATGAACAGACATTTATAACAGAATAAACTACTATGAACAAAACTTGCTATATAATAAAGGAGTTGATCTCGAAGGATCACTTGACAAGATGTTCTCAAAAGAAACTAAGTTAATGTATGAACTTTGTTTAGTTTGTTTTTGTGTGTTTTGTGTGTTTTTAATTGTGCGTGTTTGCATGTTATTTTTCGTTTTTCGCCACGAGTAGTGGCCGTTTATGTGGTTTTTGATGTGTTTGGTGTGTGAAGGTACGAAGGTGGTGGTGATGCATTTTGGGCTAAAGAGGAGATGGAAAAAGCAGTAGAAACGTGAAAGAAGGAAGGAGAATGAATTTCCCGCTGGAGCTGGAATCTCCCGCCGAAGCGGGAATTTCCCGCCGGAGCGGGAATTAGTTACGCCTGCCGGGGCTGGAAACCCGCCGAAGCGGGAGGACGATTTCTCCACTCCATATAAATAGTTTTGTCGGTTTTTACAGGGAGAGACTCGATTCTCTCTCAGATTTTTAGATAAAAAAAATGGGGAAAACTCTGTACAATCTATTTTCCAAGTTAAAAGTCTCTTAGATTTACTTTAGTTTTTAGTTTGGTTGATCGTTGAAGACTCCGTAGAACTTTGTAAGATTTCTATTTCGTTATTGCAATGTTTGTTTCCAGATTTCATTTTATTTTTATCTCCAGCATGATGAACTAGATTAAATAATCTGGGATTTAGTTCTTCAACTCGGATTTGTTATTTACTTGTGAAATGTGCATTCATTCTACTTCAATCGTTTAATGAATCTTTTAAACAATTGATCACTGTTTGAATGCCTTAGTAGCGAATGAGATCGAGAGATGAATTCGTTATGGAATGTGATTGAAGTAGAGTTAATCTTGACCGGAAACGCATGGGTTAATTATCGTGCATGTTCTAATAATTTCATTTGCGTAGTCCTAATATATGAATACAAAAGTTAGTAATTAGAAGACTTCGTTAATGAATTTAAATGAACGAATCAATTGAGTATTGAATTTTATTTGTTTTGATCATTCCGAAGAGAAGAGCTTTTATCCTAGACGTTTCATTCATTGAATTTCCGTTTATCTAAAACTATTAAGTGCACTCTTAGCTATAAAAAAACTCATCAAGAACTTGGTTAGAATGTTTAGGTTCGTTTTAATAATTCGTGTTAGCATGAATTCATTGCCCTGTTAAGCCTTCCTTGAGATTACGACTTGGGTTAGCTATCCGAACTGCTTAGGACCTCGTTCTCTTGAGAGCAACTAATAGAAGATACAATTTAGTTGATTCAAAATTTTGGCGCCGTTGCCGGGGAAGGCTTTAGGCATTTATTTTCGTGCTTATGTTTTTGTGATTTCGTGTTGTAAATATTTTGTTGTTTGTGTGCTTATTGTTTTTGTTTTTGTTTATTTCTTCCACAGGTGCGTTTGATCATTTTCTTGTCTGTGTGTTTGTGTATGCTAGGCCGCCGAAGTCTTAAACGGAAATTGGCTCAAGTATATGACAACATTCATCGACCAAAGGCGATTATTTTGCCAAATCTGGAGGAGAACAGAGAGTCAAGTTCTAGTAGTCAATCAACAACTTCTCAAGAGGAAGGTGACGACTATAGTTCTAGTGAGGAGTATTTACAGGAAGAAATGGCAGCACCAGTACCGAGACCGCAGGCTCCACAAGCTCAGCGAGCAGCTCAACAAGCTCAACTGAATATGAGGGATTATTCTCGACCAGTCATTGGGGAGACAACTTCGTGTATAGTGTTGGGAGAAGCAGCTCGGAATTATGAGTTAAAGAATATTCATTTCAACCAGTTGCCTTCATTCTATGGAATGCCGACGGAGGATGCATTGAACTTCATTAGAGAGTTTTATTCGGTTGTTCATACCTTTCCATTACAAGGTTTGAACGAGGATCAATTGAAGATGAGGTGTTTCCCTTACACCTTGAAAGATAAAGCCAAGGTGTGGCTAATGTCTCTTCAACCGAATTCTCTTTGGAATTGGAATGAAGTGTATGAGAAGTTCATGGGCAAGTATTACTCGAATCAGAAAACTCAAGATTTGAGAGCTCAAATTGTCACATTAACTCAAGGGCAAGGAGAACCGTTTCACGAAGCATGGGATCGGTTTAAGAGTTTTCAGCAACAATGTCCACATCATCATCTTCCTTTAGCATTGCTGAATCAGTTTTTCTACGATGGATTGTCATAGAATTTTCAGTATATGGTAGATAATGTTGCTGGAGGAGATGTTGGGAATCAAACAGCCGAGAGGATTACAGAAGTTTACGAGATTTTAGCCGCCAATTCCCAACAGAAAAGTGCAAAAGGCAACTCCGAACTATGATGTGACTAAGCAGCTGGCGGAGTTGACAAGACAAGTGCAGATGTTGAGAACTTCTGATGGATCATCCAATCAAGTTATGTCTTTGGAAACTTGTGGGATTTGTGGCGAATACGGACATGGAACTAATGTTTGTCAAAGAGTTAGTGAGCCTATATTGGAAGAAGAAGTGCATGTGAATGCTTTGCAAGGATTTCAGCCGAGACCTAAATATGATTCTTTTTCTCAGACATACAATCGGGGGTGGAGAGATCACCCGAATTTCTCTTGGAGACAAAACAATCAACAAGGACCGAGTCAAGTGTCTCCATATCAACCACCACAGCAGCGGATGCAAGTTCCACCTAGACCACAGCAATTTCCAAGTCATCCGACTCAACCTAGGAGACCATCTTTGGAAGAGACGTTGAATGCTTTTATCCAATCGAGCAACCAACGACATGAGTCTGTGGAAGCTTCAGTGAAGCGTATTGAAACTCAAGTTGGTCAGCTATTAAATACGGTTGGAGAGTTGGTGCAACAGAATAACAAGGACAAGTTGCCAAGCCAACCCAAGCAAGCTCATGCTGTCACTATTCTCCGAAGTGGTAAGGTGGTTGACAATAAGGTGGAAATGCCTGTTGAAATAGAAGAAGGTCCAAGTGAAGAGGTCGAAGCTAGGAGTTCGACAAATGAGAAGGCTAAGGGAGTTGTTTTGGGGAAAGATTCAGCACTTCACAAAGCTAAGAATCCTTATAATCCTCCTGTTCCATTTCCAAGTAGGATGCGGAATGAAAAGCAAGATCACCAATTCTAAGAGTTCTACAAGCTTTTGTAGAAGGTGAATGTTAACCTTCCTTTGCTTGACATTATTCGGAATGTACCAGCCTATGTGAAATTTTTCAAAGAGTTGGCATCAAAGAAGAGAAAGTTCGTGGAGGATGAAAAGATTGTCGTTTCCGAAGTGGCAAGTGCAATCCTGCAGCACCAATTACCTCCAAAGCTTTGTGATCCAGGTAGCTTTAACATAAAAATTGCTTTAGGAAATGGTAAGGAAGCTTCTGGTATGCTAGACTTAGGTGTTGGAATAAATTTGATGCCATATTCCATTTTTAAGCAATTAGAGTTAGGGGATTTAAAACCTACTAGAATGTGCTTATAATTAGCTGATAGATCTATTCGTTATCCTAAGAGAATAATCGAGGATATATTAGTAAAAGTAGGTGAATTAATCATACCTGTTGACTTTGTTGTTTTGGATGTTGGGGATGTTAAAGAAACGGGAAAAGAACATACTCTCTTGTTAGGAAGACCTTTTATGGCAACTACTAACACTTTGATTGATGTGAAAAATGGAAGTCTGAAAAATGTCTGTGTTAGGAGAGATAGTTTCTTTTTCTGTTCGTGATAGTAGTGTAATTCCTTCGTCTGAACTTGTTGAGAATTGCTCCTATATAGATACTATAGATGCCTTGGCCGAGAAGGTTATTTTGCAGGATAACAGATTGGACGAGTTGCTTGAAGATGTGGAAGAAATTGCTGATGAGAACAATTTGTGTCTCAATGGGGATTGTATTGTGGATAGCATTGGAGTGATGGAACTACTCCAAATTGAGGGGGAAGAGGAGAAGCCAGTCCTCAAGTTAGAGTTGAAGGAATTGCCAAAGCATTTGAAGTACGTCTTTTTAGAAGAAGAAGAGCATAAACCAGTGATTATCTATGTTGAGTTGTCTGAAAAAGAAGAGGAAGCTTTGGTAAAGGTGTTGAAGAAGAACCAGAAAGCTATTGGATGGAGTTTATCAGATATCAAGGGAATCAGTCCATCAACTTGTACACACTGGATCATTCTCGAGGACGATGCAAAACCGGTTAGAGAGGGGCAGCGAAGGCTAAACCCAATTTTGATGGAAGTGGTTAAGAAGGAGATCTTGAAACTCCTTAAGGAAGGGATAATCTATCCAGTGGCTGAGAGTGAATGGGTGAGCCCGGTTCATGTGGTACCAAAGAAGGGAGGAATCACCGTTGTAACAAATGACAAAGGCGAGATGGTACCAACTCGAGTGACAACCGAGTGGAGAATGTGTATAGATTACAGAAAGTTGAATGCTGCAACTAGGAAAGATCATTTTCCACTACCATTCATTGATCAAATGTTGGATAAGTTAGCGGGGCACAAGTTTTATTGCTTTTTGGATGGGTTGTCGGGGTATTATCAAATTGCCATTGATCCGGAAGATCAAATCAAGACAACATTCACCTGCCCTTTTGGAACATATGCGTGTAGAAAGATGCCGTTCGGGTTGTGCAATGCGCCTGGGACGTTTCAACGGTGCATGTATTCCATCTTTTTCGACATGATTGGTAAATTCATTGAGGTATTCATGGATGACTTTTCTGTATTTGGTTCTTCATTTGATGATTGCTTGCATAAATTAGATCTTGTTCTTGAAAGATGCGTTGAAAGTAATCTTACATTAAGTTGAGAGAAAAGTCATTTCATGGTAACTAGTGGGATTGTACTAGGGCATGTTGTTTCTAGTAAAGGCATAGAAGTTGATAAGGCTAAAGTAGATGTAATTGAACGATTGCCTCCACCTGTGAATGTCAAGGGAATTAGAAGTTTTCTTGGGCATGCTGGTTTTTATCGTAGATTTATCAAGGATTTTTCCAAGATAAGTCAACCTTTGTGTCATTTGCTTGCTCAGGATGTGCCCTTTGTGTTTGATGATGCATGTCTGAAAGCTTTTAATGCTTTGAAAGAGAAGTTGATATCTATACCCGTTGTTGTTGCTCCTAATTGGTCATTACCTTTTGAAATTATGTGTGATGCATCGAACTCTGCTGTAGGAGTTGTCTTAGGACAGCGTGTTAATAAGATGTTGCGTGTGATTTATTATGCTAGCTTAACTTTGAACGCTACTGAAGTAAATTACACAACCACCGAAAAAAAGTTGCTTGTTGTTGTGTTTTCATTAGACAAGTTTAGATCTTACATCATTGGGTCTAAAATTATTGTGCACAGTGATCATGCAGCTCTTAGGCATTTTAAATCTCAAGCAAAGCCTAGACTGATTAGGTGGATTCTGTTATTGCAAGAGTTTGATGTTGAGATTAAAGATAGGAAGGGTTGTGAAAATGTGGTTGCAGATCATTTGTCTCGTTTGCCTAATATTGATGATAGTGAGATAGTGCATGAGCATGATATTATACCTGATTCTTTTCCTTATGAGCATGTCTTGCAAGTTGCAATTGTACCTTGGTATGCAGATATTGTAAACTATCTTGCTAGTGGATACTTGCGTCCTAACCTTTCTTCCCAAGAAAAGAAGAGATTTTTCTCGTCTTGCAGAAATTACTATTGGGATGATCCATATCTTTTTAGATTGGGAAAGGACGAGGTAATCAGGAGATGCATTCCGGAAGAGGAACAGCGAGATGTGATGGCGTGGTGCCATGAATTTCATTGTGGAGGTCATTTTGGAGGTCGAAAAACCGCCTTTAAGGTACTCCAATCTGGTTTTTATTGGCCGTCAATTTTCAAAGATGCTCATAGTTTTTGCCTAGCTTGTGATAAGTGCCAAAGGGTAGGGAACATAAGTAAAAGGAATGAGATGCCATTAACTAATAATCTTGTTGTCGAGATTTTTAACGTGTGGGGCATTGATTTCATGGGACCTTTCTCTAAGTCTGCTGGTTTTGAGCACATTCTTGTTGCTGTCGATTATGTGTCCAAATGGGTTGAGGCTATCCCCACGAGGACAAACGATGCTCATGTTGTTATCAAGTTTGTGCAGGAAAATATTCTTTGCAGGTTTGGTTTTCCTCGAGCTATTATTAGTGATGGGGGAACACACTTTTGTAACAAGCTTTTTGAGAAGCTAATGGCAAAGAACGGCATCGTACATAAGGTGGCAACTCCATACCATCCGCAGATGTCTGGTCAAGTTGAAACGAGTAATAGGCAGATCAAAGGAATTTTGGAGAAAACCGTGAGGCCTTCTAGAAAAGATTGGTCTTCTAAATTGAATGACGCTTTGTGGGCTTATCGTACTGCTTATAAAAGTATTTTGGGGATGACTCCGTTCCGGATGGTTTATGGAAAAGCGTGTCATTTACCAATGGAAATTGAGCATAAGGCATACTGGGCAATCAAGTCTATGAATTACGATTTGGTTCAAGCTGGTCAAGAGAGGGCTTTGCAAATTTTAGAACTTGATGAACTCCGGAATGAAGCTTATGAAAGTGCACGGATTTATAAAGATAAGGTGAAGAAGTTTCATGACAAGCGGATTGTAAACAAAGATCTTAAGCCAGGTATGAAGGTGCTTCTCTTCAACTCTCGCTTGAGGTTATTTCCAGGAAAATTGAGGTCAAGATGGAGTGGACCGTTTGAAGTGGAAGAGGTGTACCCTTACGGATCTGTCAAGTTATTCAATCCATTGAAAAATGAATCCTTTCAGGTTAATGGGCACCGGGTGAAGCCATATGTCGAAGGAATGTCAAGATTGGTTGGAGTCGAGTCTATTAGACTCGACGAGTTTACATGTTGAAGATGGAATATGGAGTCGAGCTCGAGACTTAAAATGAGCGCTGCATGGGAGGCAACCCATGGTTTTCGTATTTTAGTTGTTTGTGTTTTCTTAATTCTACGGAGTTTGCAAGGAGAAGGGAGTTTGATTGGTCTAAGCAAAGACGAAGAAATATTTGAAGCGCAAGAATTTCTCGCAAAAGGAGTACCGCTGGCGCGGGAGAGCCGCCGGCACGGAATTAATTCTCGCTCAACATTTTCTGCCGGCGCGGGATTCATGTTCGCAAAAGGAGCACCGCCGGCGCGGGATTAATTCTCGCTCAACATTTTCCGCCGACGCGGGATTCATTCTCGCTTACCATTTTCCGCCGGCGCGGGGTTCATTTTCGCGAAAGGCGTTCCGCAGGCGCGGGACAGCCACCGGCGCGGGGTTCATTTTCGCAGCGGGTGTTCCGCCGGCGCGGGTGTTCCGCCGGTGCGGAAAACGTCTGCTATAAAGGGGTTTTTCGTCGTGCCCTAATTTCATTCTTCCCTCTCTTCACTTTCATCCGCCTCCATTTACCTCCATAATAATTTTTCATCGTTCAACTCAAATTCACCACCATCCATTACAATTTTTCACCCTCTCCTTCGATTTTCTACCATTAATCTCCGCAGCTGTTCAATCCTCACCGCCGCTCATTAATTTTTCCGCCGGCGTTCACCTGGGGACAACCAAAACTTTCGCTGCCGTCAAATCTACCGACATGCGACGGACGTACTCGAGCTCTTGCCGCCGTCATCTCTACCGCCGTGCGTCATTTCTACTCAAGCTCTTGCCGCCGTCTGTTTTTGCCACTGTCCTCTCTACCGCCGTTCTACTCAAGCTCTTCCCGTCGTAAGTTTTCGTCGCCGTCATCTCTACCGTCGTGCGCTATTTTACTCCAGTTCCACCATTCGTGCAACTGTTCCGGCCACTTCTGCTGCAAAACTTGCCACCGCTCGTTCTGATATTTCATATTGCCGTACAGAGTTCTTCCATCGTTGGAATTACATTGTTGTTCAGATTCTGTAATCGCCAACTTTTCGGCCGGCACCGACCATTCATTAACGCAGACACTTATTCGACTACGATGCCACGAACCAAGAATTTACCTCCACCATCACCGAAATAACATTCGGAGGATGAATCAATGGATGAATCCGAATTCGAGCAGGAAGAACAGCACGGGAAACAGGTTAATTATACGGCTCTCTACTCTACTCCATTTGAGATTTATTCTGATGCTGAGGTGCGTTAGCTCATCGGTTCAATAGGTCTGAGATTACTAACCCGAGATATATTGATTGGGAGTTGTTAAAGAGTCTTAAACTTGATGAACGTATCTATGATTATTTGAAACATTTAGGTTTAGACACTTTAGCAAATCTTGAGTACATCGGGTATGAGTCGTTGACATATGAGTTTATGACTTCGATGCTATTATCTGAGGATAAGAAAAAGATAATGTTTAGAATGTTTGGAACGGAGTATTCGTTTTCGTTGGCTAAGATGAAACAGGTGTTCGGATTCCCTACAACTGTTGAAAAAGAGTGACCCCTTTTTTTTATGTAAAGCAGAATTGGCATGCATTAACGGGGTATGATAACTGGAATTCAGCCGGTATGCCTAATGGTTTTATTCAGGATCCTGCGCTTGTTATTGTGCATAAGTTCTTGACTTATCAAGTTTCAGGAAAAGAACAGGCCAATAAAGTGAATAAAAATGAAGTTTTTCTGTTGTCGTGTGCTGTCAATAAGGTTCATGTTTGCATTACTAGTTTCATTTGGAATGCTATGGTTACTATGCAAAAAAGGCCGAAATCCCATGCTTCTTTTTGTTCCATTGTTACAGGTTTGGCTAAACATTTTAAGTTAGTTCCTGGCACACTTGACCCTGTCCAAGGCCAAAAGATATTGGATCCGTACTATCTTGATTATCGTGAGTTGAGGGGTGAAAATTTCATATCTGATCGTCGTACTATTGTTCCGCATGGCGAGCGCAAAATTGTCCACGAACACATTCTTAAGAAAATTGCTAAAGGCCAAACCCCTAGGCCAACTATCCCTGAAGCTGGCCCGTCTAATACTGGAGCTGCAAATGAAGAAGCATCCCACTCCGAGCAAGCTCAGTTATTGCTTTCGCCGGCATTTGCTTATCAGCAAATTATGAATAATCTCCAATCATTCCGGACTCATTTTGATACATCTTTTGATGAGTTCCGTCAAGAAGTGCATGCGCGATATGATGCATATGATGCATCTTTGGAAGACTTTAGGCAAGAGGTTGGCCGTCGTTTGGATGCTCAAGACCAGCAGCATGCTTCTATGCAAGCACAATGGGATGCCTGGACCGCCTTTTATCCACCACCACCGCCTGCGCCGGATCAGTAGTGACTTCTCACTCCTGTTGTGTTTGTTTTCTTGTCTTTCTATTTGTCTTTTAGAATGTCTGGTTCTTCATGTTTGGCTTTCTCGTTTTCTTTTGTGTTTTTGGTTTGCTTTTTGATTTGCAGGTTTTCGTTTTGTTTTTGGTTTGCAGCTCATGCCGTTGCCGGTTATTATTTCAGGGAAGTGCTCCTCTCCTTTACTTTTATTGAGCTTTGAGGACATAGCTCAGTTTAGGTGTGGGGGGGGGGGTATTTTAGTAATGGTATGAGTTTCGAGTTTTGTTATGTGTTTTTGTTATTGTTTTCGTTAACTTTTTGTGAGTCTAGCATTTTGATTGTCTCAAGTATGACTAATGGTATGTTTGTGTGAATCACTTGACAATACATAACTTTCTTGAATCGTGGGACCTTTATTGATTGATGTTGACTTAGGTGTGATTGTTAATTAGCCATTGTTGTGGGGCATGTTATTATTGAATTTGATTGACGTGATAATTGTGACCTTGTGATTACTATGCTTCGTTGGTTGCTTAGATGATGGTCTTTGTTGTAAAAAATATATATATATATAAAAATGTGAGTAGTATGGATTCTGTTCCTCTTAATCGTTGTCTTTTAAGGCATGATTAATGAGCATGGGAAACTACACGAGGAAGCTTTGAAGAATCTTCGAAGATTAAACCTCGTGATAATATCCTAATCTACTTGACACAAAAAAAGTCGAGGTTATAAATAAGGTGAATTTGAGATTCTACTCCTCTCATTTGAAAAATTCAAATGATGAGTATGGAAAACCACATTAGGAGACTCGGATTGAAATGTCGATGGCTAAAACCTAATGATCTTATCTCGTTAGTTCATCCTTATATTCCTCGTGTTTTGTTAATATTTGTAAATATGAAGACTTTCTGGTAAAGGCGACTAACGAAGTAGTGGATTGTAAGACTTGCTCACAATTTGATCGGATTGATAATTCTTTTTGACGGGCAACATACGTGGTTAGATTTCATTGCATCAAAGTTGACATTAGTTGACTTTGGAACTATACGATGAAAAGGACGTCTTGTGTTGATGATTTGGTGAATATGTTTGTCGATTCATACTACGTGTCTTTGGTTTGCTTGAGGACAAGCAAAATGCTAAGTGTGGGGGAGTTGTTTAGTTTGTTTTTGTGTGTTTTGTGTGTTTTTAATTGTGCGTGTTTGCATGTTATTTTTCGTTTTTGGCCACGAGTAGTGGCCGTTTATGTGGTTTTTGATGTGTTTGGTGTGTGAAGGTACGAAGGTGGTGGTGATGCATTTTGGGCTAAAAAAGAGATGGAAAAAGCAGTAGAAACGTGAAAGAAGGAAGGAGAATGAATTTCCCGCTGGAGCTGGAATCTCCAGCCGAAGCGGGAATTTCCCGCCGGAGCGGGAATTAGTTACGCCCGCCGGCGCTGGAAACCCGCCGAAGCGGGAGGACGATTTCTCCATTCCATATAAATAGTTATGTCGGTTTTTACAGGGAAAGACTCGATTCTCTCTCAGATTTTTAGATAGAAAAATGGGGAAAACTCTGTAGAATCTATTTTCCAAGTTAAAAGTCTCTTAGATTTACTTTAGTTTTTAGTTTGGTTGATCATTGAAGACTCCGTATAACTTTGTAAGATTTCTATTTCGTTATTGCAATGTTTGTTTCCAGATTTCATTTTATTTTTATCTCCAGCATGATGAACTAGATTAAATAATCTGGGATTTAGTTCTTCAACTCGGATTTGTTATTTACTTGTGAAATGTGAATGCTCGTTTCTACTTCAATCGTTTGATGAATCTTTTGAACAATTGGTCACTGTTTGAATGCCTTAGTAGCGAATGAGATCGAGAGATGAATTCATTATGGAATGTGATTGAAGTAGAGTTAATCTTGACCGGAAACGCATGGGTTAATTATCGTGCATGTTCTAATAATTTCATTTGCGTAGTCCTAATATATGAATACGAAAGTTAGTAATTAGAAGACTTTGTTAATGAATTTAAATGAACTAATCGATTGAGTATTGTATTTTATTTGTTTTGATCATTCCGAAGAGAAGAGCTTTTATCCTAGACGTTTCATTCATTGAATTTCCGTTTATCTAAAACTATTAAGTGCACTCTTAGCTATAAAAAAACTCATCAAGAACTTGGTTAGAATGTTTAGGTTCGTTTTAATAATTCGTGTTAGCATGAATTCATTGCCCCGTTAAGCCTTCCTTGAGATTACGACTTGGGTTAGCTATCCGAACTACTTAGGACCTCGTTCTCTTGCGAGCAACTAATAGAAGATACAATTTAGTTGATTTAAACTTAGACTCAAAAGAATATATACATTAACACAAAAGGAGTTTAGAGTTTGGCAACGGAAAAACGTAGAAACTTAGACTCTAATCTTCTTTCCTAAAACCATTCTACTCAACATCAACCACTACCGCTCCCGTCGATCAACCTGCACATTTTATAAAACATATGCAGGGCTAAGTACAAAAGCACTTAGTGGGCACATTGCCGAAAACATATCATAAGTATAGATAAATCAGGCATCTTGACAAATAGCACATCGGGGTTTTTCAACAAATACCCGAGCCTACTAAACATTTTCTTTTTCTTTCATAATATAGCTTGATCAAGCATTTTTCTGATAGATGATACGTTCAACTTGCCCAATTCAGTTTCAACGCTGGGGGAGAGTATACTTCTCCCGCGCACGTTCTATTCACCGCAGCTGGCTACCCCTCAACAGGGTACCACACACACCAGCTGTCATAGCCCCAAATCCCGAGGGACGGCAGAAGCCGGGGTGCGACTGGGGTTGGATTAAAGAAGCGGGGAAGAAGGGGGCTAATTGACTAAACATACATGAAAAATATCAATAAACCATGAACAAGACTTGAATATAAATAAGAAAGAGTTAATCCCTAAGGATTACTCGACAAGAGTACAATAAAGAAGCTAAGTTCATATTTACAGACTTAGACTACAGAGTATTGTTCAAAAGTACATCTCAAAAAGAAATTCAGAGTTTGGCAGCGGAAGGGTTCTAACTAAGCATCCTACCCTTTAACTCAACATCAACCGTCGCCGCTCACCGTCGCTTCAACCTGCACATTTAGAAAACAATGCAGGGCTAAGTATAAACGTACTTAGTGGGCACGATGCCGAAATCATAATCATAAATATAGATAAATATGGCATTTCATAAGCGTAGCACATCGGAGTTTTATTGAAAGAATCCGTGTCTACTAAACATTTTCTGACTAATGTTACGTTCAATCTTGACCAATTCTAATTCACCGTGGCTGGTACCCCTCAACAGGATATCACATACACCACAGGTTACAAGGTGCACTAACTCTGGAAAGCACTTAGCAGCTAACTCAGAGCCGATCGTTAGTTAATCTAGTTAGACTAACTCTAAATCTGGAAAACACGAATGTTGACTCAGATAGGTACAAGAGAACTCACATAAAACATAAAACAGTTCATGCCATAATATCACTTTGAAAACACAGATATCAAAGCGATAAAGAAAGATTTTCCGAGCATTGCTCGTTTTATTTTGTATATAAAAGCCCACCTTGATTTACAAAACTTAAAGCAAAACCAACTTTGGATCTTCCGTCCTTTCTCTACAGTTGGCTTCCTCCTTCATCGTAAAATAAATATACTTAAAAACGGGTCGTAAAAGATAATCGAAGAAGTTTTAGTTGTTTTATTCTTTAGGCATTTGCACGCTTACTAGATTCGTTTTACTTAAACGGGAAACGAGACTCGTACCAATCTCGTTTAGAACTCGGAAGATCTCATACTCGACTCTCGGGTCAGTAGAGAAGGTAGTCGATATCTTAATACGACTTTAAAGATTAAAAGAAACTAAGTTGGAAAGAATCAACTTAGGCGATTTACGTTTTAGTTCATTGAACGATTTATGAAATTTCTCGTTTATTACTTCTTTAATGAAAGGATAAGAGATAAGATCTCGACTGGTTTTCATCACTCAAGGTCCTATACTTGACTCTAGGTTCAGTAGGGAGATATTCGTTAGATAAAACGGCTTAAACGATCGAAAGAAACTAAGTTGTGAACTACACAACTTAGAAAACAAGAAACTGAAATTTTCACTGCGCAGTCCAGTAACTCTGGAGGCTGTCCAGAACAGAGGATTTGGAAACAGGGGATGAGCCCTGTACCACTGGAAAGATTGGGATGTCTAGATGGCGCTCCAATTTACGGATCACAAATCCGATAAACGAGCTGGAAGTTATTACAGTTTCCGGCGAGGGTCGCAAAACTGCCGTGAAAACCCTACTTGCTTGATAGGTTCGACGTATAACGTCTTAGGTTCGTTCTAAGCTCTCGTATTCAATTTTTTTAGAAACTGGACTCTCAAGGCAGTCATCACGTACTTCCGTACGTGACGAACTCCTTCTCAAAACTCGCTCAAAAGCACGACGTTCTAAACATCGGATTTCAACTAACAATTACTAAACCAACAAAAATTTAAAACGCGTTCTAGTTCTCGACTATAACTATAGCCCATATTATATCAACTCGAAAGCTTATGATGTCAACTAGAAAGTTGTTCTAAATTCCATCATGAACAATAATATCAAATTAGAATTCCCATCCGACTTCTCGATT
The DNA here is from genome assembly GCA_029490685.1 of Schizonepeta tenuifolia. Classification (NCBI taxonomy): domain Eukaryota; kingdom Viridiplantae; phylum Streptophyta; class Magnoliopsida; order Lamiales; family Lamiaceae; genus Schizonepeta; species Schizonepeta tenuifolia. Next base: position 91,465,545 of record CM055955.1, on the reverse strand, counting down.
ATTAGTTACGACTAAAGGTTCGTCTCTTACGCGATTTTTTCAAAGTTGTCGGATTTCGTTCAAATTTTACGACGTTAAACTACGTCTAACGTGAATCATTTTCATGCATGCAAACATATCATAACATCATTATAACTCAACTTATAAGGTGATCTTTATCTCTTATGTTTCATTAAACATTTTTAGAAAATTCTCAATTAAATTCTATAATCAATTACCAACTAACATGCATAAACCCCTAAATTCAACTCAAACCCTAATTGAAATTTCACAAACACATAGGGCTTTTGATTCCTTTTCATTCTAATTACTAATTAAACATCTATTAAACAAGAATCAATCATCAAATGAAGAAAATTAAAAATCCTACAACTTACCCAAAATTTTCGGTATTAATGCAAGAATTAGGGTTCTTGGTTTTGATCAATTTTAAACCCTATTTAATCTATCTAACACATCCAATTTCATTATTCCAAGATCAATTCATCCATTTCAATACCTTAATTTTCGATCAAAGAAGGAAAAATAAAAGAAGAAGAAGAAGATGGTTGGATAGAATTGTGGAGGAGAGAATTACCTTGAGAATTAAAGAAAGATGTATGGAGTTTGAATGGAAGGATTGTGACTTGTGTTCTTCTTCAAGCTCTTGGAGATGTCTTCAATGGTGGATGATGAAGTGAAGAAGATGAAGAATGGAGGAGTGCAGCCGAGAGAGAGAGAGAAGTGGGAGGAAAATAGGTTGTTTTGATTGTTTAAGACATTTGATATGATGAAAGGTTTGAAAATGTGAAAAGTGAAGGACAAGGTATCATTTAATTAGATATTGTCAACATGCATGTTCCCCACTAGATTAATTAAAAAAAATAAAAATAAAAAGAAGAAAAAGTCGGCTGCATGCAGAAATTTTAGAAGGGATACGGGTTTTTCCGGCTCGATCCGACGTTACGGAAATCGAACGACGAAAAACGTTGCTCGGTACAAAATCGTCGCGATTCGATTTGACCTAAAAAAATTCTAACATACGAAACTTAATTGGAAAATAAATTTACAAAATTTATTTTGACAAAAACTCGGGACGACACAGACCGAGTTTCGTCCGGAAAAACATAAAAACGAACTTTCTCGGGCGTGTTCGTATCGTGATTGCGTGAAAGTAAAAATCGGATGGTTTTCCGTTCTGAGTTTACGAACTAAAAACTTTTCGTACGCGTTAACCCTAAATACAGTAGTCATCTAGCTGACTTCTGTAATTTATTTTCAGAAATGGATTCGACCGTTAGTCTTAGAATTCAAAAATTGTAAACTTAGGCGTGCAAAGCCATTTATTTAATTAACTTTAAAATTTTAAGAACATAAGGAATTTACGGGGCATTACACCGGCTACCGTGTACACTAACCCTGGAAAGTCCCTTTTGACTAACTCAGAGTCCGATCGACTTAATTGGCGAACCAATTCAGAATGGCACAAATAACTCACATAAAACAAATATTTTCATGCCCTGATTATCACTTTGAAACACAATTATCAAAGCAATAAATAAAGATTTTCGAGCATCGCTCGTTTTATTTGTATATAGAAAAGCTCACCTCACTGATTACAGAACTACTACTCGAGCTTCCGTCTCTAGTCTTCCGTCCTATCCTTGGTGCTGACTCCCTCCTTTTATCGTAAATAAGCAAACTTAAGCAACTTGAACGCAATCGATAAAAGAAACAGGAAATCGAAACCGGTTTTATTCTTTTTAGGCATTTACACTTTACTACTTCCTTTTGATTAACTAATAAACGAGACTTCGATCAATTCTCATCTACAAACTGACTCGGTTCATACAAACTGACTCGGTTCACTGCTCAACACTTAGGTCAGTAGGTAATGGGTGTCGATAACTTATAACGACTTAAAAGTTCACAAGGAACGAAGTTGAAAAGGATTCAACTTAAGAAACTTAAGCTTTGGAAATTTCTGCACAGGTCAGTAAGTTCATACAGAACAGAGCATACGAAAACAGGGGATGAATCTTATACCAAAAGAAAGGTACGGGTGTCTAGTTTACTCTCTAATTTTACGGATCTCAATTTCGTTAAGCGAACTAAAAGTTATGACAGTTTCCGTGAAACGTCGCAAAACAGTCGCGCGAAACCCTAATGCTCGACAAAATTCGACGCATGATTCCCTAGGTTCGATTAATGCTATTCCACTTTTATTTTCATGAAATTTTCATCTCAACACGGTCAATATGCAATATCCCTTAATCGGGTTCATAATCACGTCCTTTGATTAAACAAACAACGAGCATTTCCTCGTCATTTCCAACTAACCAAACCTATACCAAAACAAATTCCATATTCAAATCCTATTTCACTTTCGTTCATCCACTTCTCATTTCTTATCTAAAACTCATAACATCATGCATCTCGAATGGAAAAGTCGTTAACTACAATATCGTTCGTCAATCAATAACAATCATTATTATTAAAAGGGATTTCCTTATTCGACTTTTCTACCGGCTTTAAAACTCGATTCTTCGTCTCTTATTCAAAATCGAAACTTCTTAAAATTCGTTGAAACTTTACGGTCACGATCATTAACTATCAAGATTATCAAAGGTTCGAATCACAATCCTAAATCATTATCTATTATCGACTTATCGTCGATTGTTCGTCTCCTAACGAAAATCTTACGTTCTCCGTTTTCGTTCAAATTTTACAACAACGATCATCATCTAACGAGCATCACTAATATGTAAACCATATTCTAAAAAACATTATCGAGCTTCAACTTATCGACATGTTTCCGTCTCTTACGTTTTTCGTTTAATTTTTAGAAAAATCTCAATTAAATATATATTCATCCTCATACATCTTATATCTCATTTCTATTAATCAATCGAGCATATCATAATATTTACTACATCGAATCAAGCATTCTTCCTCTCTTATCTTTCAACTTTTATTTTTATCAAGCATTCTAAATTAGTTCATATAGTTAATTAACAACATGTAGATCACTAGTCTATCAATCAAACATCAAAGAAATCGAACTACGAAAAACCCCTAATTCCTCAAAAAAATCGGTATTGACAAAATGCAAAAGGGGAGTGATTTTCTTCATGATTCGATCCGTAGAACTCGATTCTAAACATACTAGAACATGAATCGAACAAGAATCAACATGCTTCTTTGTTGGGAAATTTATTAGTATGAGTTTTGATGAATTCCAAAACCGACTGACCCCAACCGAGTAGATGTTGCCAGAACCTAATGTTAGAAATTAGGCTCGCTGTTTGAGCAAAGTTGAGATTTTATCTTTACAGGTCTCCAGCTAAAAGATGGCAACAAGGCATCACTCAGACAGAACATCAGTTATGATTAAGAACAAGTGAGAGTTCATATGTTCAGATGGAAAAAGGGGGAAGTCTTCAGAACATCAGTTGTGAAGGAAACCAAATGAGCGTTCATCAGATGAGAAACAGTAGAAAGGAAGAGAACATCAGATGAAAAGGAAAGTCATCTGAGGGTTCAAACCCAACTGAGTAAATACAAGGAAGACAACTGAGTGTTCAGTTTCAGAACCTCAGTTGTAGAACTCGAACAAGAAGATTCACTGCTTGAAGTTCAAAGTCAGCTGAGAGTCCAACAGTTCAGAACATCAGCTGAAGACCACTCAGATGAAGATCAAGACTTTCAACCGACGAACCGAGGTTGACTGTCAGAAAGGTTAAGATTTAAATTTCAAATGGAAGTCACATGAGGGTTTGACCGTTCAGTCATTACCCCATCTGGCCCAACACAAGGCTGTCTCAGATGGAAAGCAGAAGAGCGCAGATGCCATATCGGGAAAGTCTGCAGAGATGAGAGACAAGCCGTCGCTATCAAAGAACAGAGATCAACAGCTCCTCCAACGGCTAGTTGATTCTCTCCGCCTATAAATAGAGGCTTCCATTCATTGGAGATGAAGAATGAGGAAGACACACAAGAGGAAGACACACAAAGGGAAGACACACGAGATTAGATAGAGCGAAAGAAAGAACTATATTCCTTACTCGAGCTGAATTAGATTTAGCCTCTAAGAACATCACTTGTTGAGAGTTCTAGAGCATTAGATTGTGTCTGAGTGTTTTTAGATCGAACCTTGAGAACATCACTTTGTGAGAGTTCATAGAGTGTTAGATCCCAGCTCACTTCTTGTTCGAGCTGTTAGTTGGAACCTTATCTTTTATACCCGAAAAGGTTTTAGGACCCTACTCTTCCTGTAATTGAGTAGTTAGGTTGTCAAGTACCCGCAAACTTGACATAAGTTGTTAAGTACCCGTAAACTTAACTGTAAAGGTTGATAAGTACCCGTAAACTTATTGCAACGGTTGCACAGCCCGGGTAAGCTGTGTGGTTTGTCCAGAAGAACTTGGACAGAGTTGTGTGGACTCACAACTCCCCGTGGACGTAGGAGGGTTATCTCCGAACCACGTTAAATCCTGTGTGTCTGTGTTTATTTTATTCAGTTATTTATTGCATTATTAACTGACCAATCTAACCGGCATACAAATCTGCATCTTTGCATATTCAACTGTTTTGGTTGTTGACCAACCCTGCACTAAAAGCGTGAGTTGATTTTAACGAGTTTAATTTTCCACCACATTCCGCACAGCCGCACTCTTCCAGCTGAGGTTGCTTACTCAGCTGTGAGATTCCAACTGAGTCCGTTTTACTCGGTTGAAGTGATTTTTCAGGTTTAAATTTTTTAAAATCCTAACTGGTGTATTCCCCTCTCCCCCCATACACCAGTAACTCGTTTCGGGACCATCAAGTGGTATCAGAGCAGTGGTTCAAAAGACTGCTGACTCTGTTTCACAAGGTGTGAATTCGAGGAATTTTATTCAGTGGTCAACTGAACAGATCTCTTTATCACGCTAGTGCATATCTGCTTGCACCCTTCTTTTGTTGTTGTGTGCAGATGGACGTCAAAGACGATGAGGTACAATCTAATCCTGCTATTTTGAATTCTTCAATTATTTCTAACATGCAGGAAACCCTAGATGAAGAGTTGGAACTCTCATGGGACGACTTCTTAGCATTCAATGAGGAAGTGCAACAGCGGTCGGTTGAGTTTAAGAGTCTTCAAGTACAATTCGCCAAGCTTGAGGAATCCTTAACCGACAAGGACGATCTGATCAAGAGCCAAAAGGAAGAGATTGACAATCTCAATAATCAGCTGAATGCTGCCAGCCAACCTAAGGTTTCAACTGATGAGGAGTTAAAGAAACAGATCAAGAAGCAGGAAGATCAGTTGAACAAGCAAGAGGCGCAGATCGGCCAGCTGGTGAAAAAGTCAGACGAACAGTCCGAGTATATAGCTGTTATTCTCAAAGAGTTGCAAACTGAAAAGGACAACCTGTTCAAGCTATATCAGACATCCAAGATCATAGAGAATCTAATCAGTTACAGCCGACAGATGGATGACTTGTCAGGACTCGGTTACGATGTGGTTAAAGATAGTGGAATTCCTCCAGCAACCTTCATCAAAGCTATTGAGGTCAAGGTTGTTGAACCTAACACAGTTGAATCTGAATCTCCCCAAAGTAATGCAACTTCCACTTCTCAGCAAGCTCAACCGACCACGGGAACTCCAACTGAGAAGGGAAAAGTAGCAATGGATGAACAGAACGTTCCATCGGTTGGGACATCAATCGAGGGGGAATGTTCCAAGTCACAGAAGAGGAACCAGAGGCGTCGGAGATACAACCGAAATAAAAATCAGAGCCGACCTCTGAACCGTCCACAGAACCGACCATAGAAAGAATGGAACCGACCGCAGAGCCAACAAGGACTCAACCATCTGAATCAACAGCGGTTCCATCATCAGTTCAACCAGAGATTCCAACCGAGTCAACCAATGAGGAACAGTTCGAACAGCTGGAGATATTCATGCCACAAGTTGAATCAACATCCGAGCATGACCAGTTGTCGTCGTCAGTCAGAAAGATGGAATCAATATCAGCTACGAAGATTCCAACCGGGCGTTCGACCTCACAGACAAACTCAACAGGATAAGAATCACCATCAAAACAGGAGGAAAGCCTCACCTCCTAAAGCTCAACATAGGAGAAATCCAACTCCTCCCAAGAAATAGAACATCACTACTAACAACAAGCCTAAGGATAACCGAGGTGTTGTTATAGTTGATGATGAAGGAAAAGTAATTTGGAATGATAAATCCATCCGAGTTTACAGGGAAAAGCGACGCACAGTTCTAGCGGGAACTGGTTCTAACCCTCCAGGACCCAACTGAAATTGGGGACCTAAGCAAGTTTCTCTTTGCAGGTACAGGAGAAACAGCTGAGGAAGAAGAAGGCGTCTGCAACAATGTGGGTGATGGATAGTGGATGCTCGAAACACATGACGAATCTAAAGGATTTGCTTGGAAGTTTCGTGGAAAAAGAAGGTCCATCAGTTACTTTTGGTGATAACTCAAAAGGTTATACCAGAGGTTACGGTACCCTTGAAACCAATCATGTTTCAATTTCTAATGTCTCTTATGTTGATGGATTGAAGCATAACCTGCTCTCCATCAGCCAATTCTGTGATAATGGTTTCTCTGTCAAGTTTGATGCACAGGGTTGCAGAGTTAAAGATGTCGGATCAAAGCAGGTGATATTGTTGGGAAATTGATCTCCAACAGAGAATGTTTACTACGCTGACTGGAACAGCAGCCTCCCTGACACTTGCCTGTTATCAAAGAGTAGTTCGGATGTGAGCTGGCTGTGGCACAAAAGACTCAACCATCTGAACTTCAAGACGATGAACCGACTCACCAGACAAGAACATGCAAGAGGCATACCCAACCGAGTGTTTTCAACAACACATATCTACAGTGCATGCCAGTTGGGAAAGCTCGCTAGAACCTCCTTCCGGTTGAAGTCAACTCCCTCAACCGACCGAGTGTTACAGCTGATCCATATGGATCTCTTCGGGCCAGTTACACCAAAGAGCATAAATGGCAACGAATATACACTGGTTGTAACTGATGATTACTCGAGGTACACGTGGACCATCTTCATGCGCCACAAAAGTGAAACCCGAGATGAGCTACCCAAGTTGATGGATCGGATATCGAACCAACAAGAGATAAAAATTATTTCCATCCGATCAGATCATGGAACTGAGTTTCTAGATTACAGTTGAGAAGAAAGACGTTTCCTTGGAGAAAAGACTCCAACTGAGATTCAGCGAGCTAACATCTTCAACAAACCTCTAGCCGAAGCGCGGTTCAAGATGCTATGTGATCTACTTGGATTGTTGGATCCTTCAGATAAGGAACCAGCCGAGGTGAAGAGATAGATGCCCATCTGAGGGGGAAGCTCAGATGGAGGGGGAAGCTCAGCTGAAGGGGGAATCTCAGATACTGATTGCCAACTGAAGACGTCAAACGTCAGCTGAACAGACGAACTCGAGTCAGCTGATGGTATGCGGCAACTGAGGAACTCGACTGATGAACACAGCTGATTCAGACATCAGCTGGCAGGTATCATTTATTACTGAAGGTGTTATGTTCTTAAATGAGAATGTTTGAAATAAATTCAAACATTCCTGAGCTAGTCAGTTACATTAAAATAGCCATCCTGACGCATTAAATGTAAAGTACGGCTGAGCATCTATAGCCTACTTTATAGTGCGACTGGGCTGACATGAAACTGTACACCTTCTCACGCGCTGGTTGGAACTCGGATCAAAACGTCAAGTCAAAGATAGTCAACAGTCGCATAATCCCAGCCGTTGATGGATTCGCGCTATTTAACCACAGTCGTTGATCTTATCCGAGTCAAAGACCTATATAAGGCGAAAAATCAGGAAGATATCTCCTACTTTCCTCATTCGTGCTTATCATTTATAACTATTCATCGTCTTCCAATTTTCTGCCTAACCCATTTCTGCAAATAGATTTCTTTCCTTTCCTATATATTACCTTTGCAGTGATTATTAATGGCACCCAAAAGCAAGAGAATGGCATCATCCGGACCTTCCCTCGTGCCTACCACGTATGAAGAGTCATTCGATATGTTAGTATCGAAGATTCACTTCAAGCAGATCCTCTCCGACGAGGATCTAGAGTCGCCGGTCCTAGCCCCTCTCGCCAACACTCTCCGAGAGAACAGATTGCTGGAATGGGCCAAGCTCTGCCCCTCCCACTTGCTCAGGCGCCAAGTCGGAGAATTCTACGTCAATCTCGTTCGCCCCCTTGATAGTTTCGGAGGGAGTTTCCACGGTGGTGTCATGTCGACAAAGAGATGTTCCAGCAAGGACGATACGTCGTGTCTCCTTCCCCATCGATGTGTCCGATGTCCTCCGGTACATCATACCAATCAACCACACCGCCACCGAGTTCCTGGAGAATATTACCGACGAACAAGCAGATGAATTTCTTCAGGATGCTCTGATCGAGCCGGAGTGGTTGAGGAGCAACATGCAATGAACAAAGCTAAAGCCGGAACACCGCCTGCTGTTCGACGTCGTGTCGAAGGTAGTGTTCGGATACAGTGGTGCGTTCGGTGACATCAGCCGACCTAAATTGAAGCAGCTGGTGGCCCTGGAGCACCAACACCAAATCAACTGGTTCCAATATTTTCTGAACCAGTTGATGGTGGAAAAGTCGAAGATCTCTGAGACTACAACCGAGTCTAGAGAGAAGCTGCTGAGTGTGAAGGGCACGCTCAATTTCGGCTGCAAAATCTCCGCCCTCATCCTCCTCGCAACAAAGGACCGCAACATGGTCTGGGCTGACTACGAGGAGACGCCACTGAAGAAGCTGTTGTTGTTCCCGACGGCCAAGAAAGCACAGGAGGTGCTGAGGAGTGTCTACACTCCCAAGGACAAAAGGGAGTCGGGAAAGCCAGCTGAGTCAACAGCTGAGGGGGAACAAGCTGCTGCTCGCCCCACAAAATGCAAAGCCTCACGTCGCCGAGCTGACGCTGAGAAGGAGTCGACCGACGAACCTGCCCAGAAAAAGTTAAGGGTAAGGTTCAAGAAGGCGATCAAGAAGGCAGCTGAGGTGCCAGCTGATGAGCCAACTGATGTTCCAGCTGACGAGTCAGCTGATGAGCCAGTTGAGGTTCCAGCTGAGGAGCCAGCTGAGGAACAAGCTCCAGACGAGGAGGGAGCGCAGGTCGAGTCCACACCTGCTGAGGAACGCTCCGAATCCAGCCGCTCAGCTGAGGCCGCATCGCTCGAGATTGTCCCTCGAGGCCCCGGAGCTGATGAGGCTGAGGGCATGGAGACGTCGGTTGCATCCTCCTCATCTGAGGACCTCGAAGATGTTACCACCTCCCCCACAGCTGGAGTGAATGTTGTACCGCCCCCAGAGCCTCTTGCTCTCTCTACCCAAATCGAGCCAGAAATTCCGAGCTCTCAGCTTGATGCCAACATCGTGACCGCTCCTTCGGCCGATGTTGAGGAAACCATTGCACCCTCTTCCCAAACTGAATCCCAAATTCCGAGCTCTCAGCTCGATGCCGATATTGTGACCGACTCTGTGGCCAACATCGATGAACCTCTTGAACCCGAACCATACAATCTCACCCCCTTCCCGATCAACGAAGCGGAGGACCTGCAGGCTGTTGCTGACGAGCACGAAGGCAGGGTGACCTACTGCTTTCAAAAGTTGTTGGGTCTGTTCCCTGCGGCTCGTGACATGCCCATCTTCAACACACTGGGAACCGAGCTACTGTACCAGTTCCACCTGAAGTCTGATGAGTCCCGCATCCGAGCCTACTTCAACTATTCCAACTTGGAGGTGGCATACAACAACCGGATCGCGCTGCTCACTAGACGGATGGACTAGAGTCTGGCTGAAGGAAAGGACACAAGGGAGGCAGCTGGAAAGGAGTGTGTCGACTTCCTTGACAGCATGTTGGTAAAATCAGCTGACTTCCTTGAAGATGTCGATGCAGCAGCTGCCTCCGCAAAGGAAGAGGAGGAAAACCTGAAGCTGTACCTGGCAAACCGTCAAGCCATGGTCACAGCTGAGCCTCTAGCTCAGTCTGCTCAAGCCTTTCCAGCTGCTCAGCTCGCTCCTTCAACAGAACAAATCTGCGAGCTAGTGGCTGAGAGGGTCAACCAGTTGAGGACCGAGCTGCTCGCCAACCTCCAGCACCAACAAGATGACCAGCTGAGGGAGTTGGCAGCTCAAGAAGTGAAGTACCAACAACTGGTGGAGGAGAATGCCGAGCTGAAGATGAAGCTGAATGATCTCTCCTCCTCCACCAGTCAGGACGTGTCGGAGCTGAAATCCACTCTGTTGGGCTTGAAGTCGGAAGTGAATGTCTTCAAGTCCTTGGCTGACTCAAATCTGGCCAAGTCCCAACAGACGCAGGATGCTGAATGGGAGTCCCGATTCGAGTCGCGTTGGGCTGAGTTCGTTGCCTTTCAGACAGAGGTCAACGACAACCTCTCTGTCTTGAAGAAGGCAGAACAAGAGCGCCAGGACTCCGAACTGGCGAAGAAGATCGAGCTGGAGTGTGTGGTCGATGAACTCTTCAACCGTGTTCAATCCACCGAGGCCAAACTCAACTCTCTGGACGGTTCAGTAGCAAGCCTTGTTGCTGATGCCAAAAAGGGGGAAGAAAAGGAGACGGAGGGTAAAGCACAGGAAGAAGAAGAGACCCAAGAAGAAGGAGTGCCAGCTGCTCAACCATCCAAATCTCAGCTGAGGAGGAGGAAGTCTGCTGCTGCCAAGTCAACCGAAGTCGGTGGAGCCGAAATGACTAAGGACTTGGAGCAGGCAAAGAAGATTGGAGTTCCCTACAGCTCCATAGCCGAGATCGCAGCCGAGCTGGATTCTGAACTCGACGGGATAACAACCGAAGAGTGCATTGCAGCGGCCAAGGCTATGGATGTAGAGGAGAAGGACTATATGAACCCGAGCTGGATCAGAAAGTTTGCCGCCAGCCAGGCGAGGAGGGTGAACCAGTTCGAGGATGAGCTGAAGAAGGTTTCTCAGAACCTGGACCGCAACGTTGCCTCCCGCAGCCGACGCCGCATCAACAAAATCCAATCAAAGGCGGAAGCTCGGTTGAATCAACAAAGGTTACCTCTAAAGTCCAAGGTTGAGAGTCGGTTCAGGCATACCGACAAGTGGATGCCGACCGAGTGGAATGAGGAGTGGGAGCTGTTCAAGCAGGAGTTCGTGAACGACTTCTATTACAGGAAGGTTTACGCAACTGACGACCCAAGGAGAGCGTTCAAGGAGGCGCTGACCGAGTTGCACTCAGGTGACCCGGGCATGTTCAGTCAATTCAGGAGGGCCATGATTGACGCCAACCTGGACCTGAACACTGTTCCAGTTCCCAAGAGGGTTACTAATCGGCCACCTCTTCTCCCGGATTCCAACAACCCGAACCGCACGAAGATTGCATCTGAGGCGAGACAGGTCTGCAAGGAGCATGGAGTGGACATTTCCAAGGAGTCACCTGCTAAGAGGGAAATTTTTGTAAGGTTTTTTTGGCAAATATGGGCTACAATACTAGCTCAGTTAGTTTTCTAGCAACTGTTGTAATTTTCGGTTTTTGAGCCTATCTTTTGTAACAATTAGTTGTAATGAAAACTATTCAGTTATAAGATTCACCTTGATGAACAATCCCTCATTGTCCAAGCTCTGAATCACAAAGTCTTTTAAATACCATGTTATAACTGTGCTAACCCTTTGATGTTTTATCTTATAAGACTGTCTAGAATTTCAGCTGAGATTTTAGATAAGTTAGTGAGGTTTAGATCAGTAGTGGTTTCAAGTTGTAAGTGGTTTTGGCATCATCAAAAAGAGGGAAATTGTTGGGAAATTTATTAGTATGAGTTTTGATGAATTCCAAAACCGACTGACCCCAACCGAGTAGATGTTGCCAGAACCTAATGTTAGAAATTAGGCTCGCTGTTTGAGCAAAGTTGAGATTTTATCTTTACAGGTCTCCAGCTAAAAGATGGCAACAAGGCATCACTCAGACAGAACATCAGTTATGATTAAGAACAACTGAGAGTTCATATGTTCAGATGGAAAAAGGGGGAAGTCTTCAGAACATCAGTTGTGAAGGAAACCAACTGAACGTTCATCAGATGAGAAACAGTAGAAAGGAAGAGAACATCAGATGAAAATGAAAGTCATCTGAGGGTTCAAACCCAACTGAGTAAATACAAGGAAGACAACTGAGTGTTCAGTTTCAGAACCTCAGTTGTAGAACTCGAACAAGAAGATTAACTGCTTGAAGTTCAAAGTCAGCTGAGAGTCCAACAGTTCAGAACATCAGCTGAAGACCACTCAGATGAAAATCAAGACTTTCAACCGACGAACCGAGGTTGACTGTCAAAAAGGTTAAGATTTAAATTTCAAATGGAAGTCACATGAGGGTTTGACCGTTCAGTCATTACCCCATCTGGCCCAACACAAGGCTGTCTCAGATGGAAAGCAGAAGAGCGCAGATGCCATATCGGGAAAGTCTGCAGAGATGAGAGACAAGTCGTCGCTATCAAAGAACAGAGATCAACAGCTCCTCCAATGGCTAGTTGATTCTCTCCGCCTATAAATAGAGGCTTCCATTCATTGGAGATGAAGAATGAGGAAGACACACAAGAGGAAGACACACAAGGGGAAGACACACGAGATGAGACAGAGCGAAAGAAAGAACTATATTCCTTACTCGAGCTGAATTAGATTTAGCCTCTAAGAACATCACTTGTTGAGAGTTCTAGAGCATTAGATTGTGTCTGAGTGTTTTTAGATCGAACCTTGAGAACATTACTTTGTGAGAGTTCATAGAGTGTTAAATCCCAGCTCACTTCTTGTTCGAGCTGTTAGTTGGAACCTTATCTTTTATACCCGAAAAGGTTTTAGGACCCTACTCTTCCTGTAATTGAGTAGTTAGGTTGTCAAGTACCCGCAAACTTGACATAGGTTGTTAAGTACCCGTAAACTTAACTGTAAAGGTTGATAAGTACCCGTAAACTTATTGCAACGGTTGCACAGCCCGGGTAAGCTATGTGGTTTGTCCAGAAGAACTTGGACAGAGTTGTGTGGACTCACAACTCCCCGTGGACGTAGGAGGGTTATCTCCGAACCACGTTAAATCCTGTGTGTCTGTGTTTATTTTATTCAGTTATTTATTGCATTATTAACTGACCAATCTAACCGGCATACAAATCTGCATCTTTGCATATTCAACTGTTTTGGTTGTTGACCAACCCTGCACTAAAAGCGTGAGTTGATTTTAACGAGTTTAATTTTCCACCACATTCCGCACAGCCGCACTCTTCCAGCTGAGGTTGCTTACTCAGCTGTGAGATTCCAACTGAGTCCGTTTTACTCGGTTGAAGTGATTTTTCAGGTTTAAATTTTTTAAAATCCTAAATGGTGTATTCCCCCCCCCCCCATACACCAGTAACTCGTTTCGGGACCATCATCATCTCTTAAGTTTCGAAAAAATGAAATGGATGGAATCAAGACTTTGTTCGGTTCATTACGTAGGAGATGTTCTTACCTTGCAGAATACGAACTCGGAAATGGAATCGATCGGTGGATGAGAGACTTGAGAGCTTGAGAAAGCTTGAAGGATGAAGCTTTAATGGAGGAAATGAGAAGAGAAAATGAGAGAGAGAGAGAGAGAGAGAGGAGATGGGGCGGCAATGAGGAGAAGAAGAGAGAGATGGATGACTCATGATATACATACATAAAGTGAAGAAAAAATCTAACTAAGGGGTGGTGACTCGCTAAGGAGTGTTTGGCGTAGATTTATTAGATGGAAATATCTCGTTTCCGGCTTTAAACGACGTTATAAAAGTCGAGAAAATACTTTCTTAGATAGTTACGAAATCGACGAAATCTAATTCGTCCGTTAGATTAGAAATAAATCACGTACTCGAAAAACCTAATTCGTTTTTCAAAATCAGAGAAAAAGTCGGGATTAGACAGTCTAAAATTCGCCCGGAAAAATCAAAAAACTAACTTTCTCCGGTGAACTCGTATTGAAGAAAAAGTTAATGTAAATTCTGACGGTTTTTAATTCTGAGTTTTCGGACGATAAATTTACCGGACGCGAAAATCCTAATACAGTAGTCGTTCGACCGACTTCTGGAAATTATTTTCAGAAACGGATTTCACCGTAAATCTTAGAATCGAAAATCCTTAACTTAGGCGTGCAAAACCTTAATTATTAATTAATATTTTTTATTTATCGACGGAATAAACATCCGGGGTATTACAAAGACATTAAGAGTTTTCTGCATCTAATAGAACATACATCATACAAATTTTATACATGCATATATTATGTATGACGTATAATAATCTTTTCAAAACAGAGAAACATATAGACTGGTTTCCAAAACATGCATCATATATATGTCGATAACATAAAACAATATAACATAAAACAATTAGTCTAACATAAAACAATTAGTCTAACATAAAATATGCATTGCCAAATTTGTCAAAGTAATTATATTGAAATAAATCTATCTAAACGATGATGATTTTAAAAATAAATGGTTAGCAGAAAAATAATTCCACAAATATATATACTATGGCATGTATTTTTGAATCAATATAATCTTTTTACCATGTAAATGATGACATTACAACATTAACATTAACGAAGGATAATCTATACAATTTAAAAAAATTTGAAATCATTGATAACATTACAACATTAAAACTAATAACATCGAACTAATATACATGAACCGCAAAATTGATATAGCACTAAGTTCTTAGCATATTGTGTCAATCCTTACTTCAATATTGCGCAATCACTTCTCCAACAAATTTGAGAATTATTGATACCATTAATCTTGGTGTTGCATAAACTTCATATCAAAATTGTGCTTTCTTTAGTCGGAAATATTGATATGAATGAGCACAAAGAAGATGAAGAGTGTGAGTATTTTTGCTTACAAAATTTTAGATTATATACACACAAAAATAATAACATTAAGTAGTATATTAAATTTTTGTCATCAAATTTAATTGTAACGTTTTCTAATTAAGTGTGTGATTGGATGTTCTTAATGAATGATTCTAGTATTGTAATACCCCAGACTATTTTTACAGTCTTTAAAAATAAAAATTATTAATAATTATGGCTTTGCACGCCTAAGATCATGAAATTAAATTCTAAGATTTACGGTGAAATCCGTTTCCGAAAATAATTTCCAGAAATCGGACGAACGACTACTGTATTAGGGTTTTCGCGTCCGTTAAATTTTTCTCCCGAAAACTCGGAATCGAATTTCGTCAGAATTTACATTCACTTTTTCTTCGAGACGAGTCCACCGGAGAAAGTTAGTTTTTATGTTTTTTCGGACGAATTTTGGACTGTGACGTCCCGACTTTTTCTCGGATTTTGAAAAACGAATTAGGTTTTCCGAGTATGTAAATTATTTCCAATTTAACGGACGAATTAGATTTCGTCAATTCCGTAACTAACTAAGAAAGTATTTCTCGACTTTTAAAATGACGTTTAAGAGCCGGAAACGAGAATTTTCGTATAAAATTTCCCTCGCCAAACGCTCCCTATCGACTCACCTTTACTTGTGGGATATTTTTTTTCCACTTTATGACTCACCATAGGTGAGTCATCAACTCCTTCTCTTCATCTCCATTACCGCCATCTCCTCTCCCCATTTCCTCTCTCTTTTCTTCTTCAATTCTCCTCCATTGAAGCACCTCTCAAGCTCCTTCCAGATCAATACTCCTCTGTCTACCGATCAAATCCAAATCCAAGTTCATATTACGAAAGGTAAGAGCTTCGTCTCTAGTTTGAACCGAACAAATCTCCTTTTCCCTCTCTTTTATTTTTTCGAAAACTTTGGGAATGGATTAGCATGTGATTTCTTGTTCGATACATGTTCTAGGATGTTTAGAATCGAGTTCTACGGATCAAATCATGAAGAAAAATCAAGAACCCTAACCCCTAATTAGTACCGAAAATTTTCAGATTTGGGGCTTTTGTTTCGTGCTCGATTTCTTTGTCGATTGAATGTTAGATTAGTGTTTCTTATGATGTTAATTGATCGTATGAATTGTTTTAGATTTTTCTAAAAATAAAATCCAAAACCTAAGAGACGAAGAAGGCTCGATTTAGGTTAGTAAATGTTATTATATGCTCGATTGGTTGATGGAAATGAGATATACGATGCATGAGGATGAATATATATTAAATTGAGATTTTTCTAAAAATAAAACGAAAAGTGTAAGAGACGAAGACGGTCGAGAATAGATGATGATATGAGGATGTGAATTACGTATTTATGATTCTTGATAGATGATGAATAATGTTGTAAATTTTTGAACGAATTCTAATAACGTTTGAAATTTGGTAAGAGACGAAACGACGAGAATAAGTATTGATAGAAAAGACGATTAAAGATTCTAATTGGATATTTATGATAATTAATGATTAAGGAACGAGTTTGTAGTTGACGACATGTTCGTCCGAGTTATGAAATGAGGAGTTGTAGTTATAATCGAGAAGTAGAAACGAGAAGTTAGGAATTGAACGAGAACTTGAATTGGTTTAGTAATTGCGTAGTTAATGAGACGATGTTTTGATCGCCGTGTTTATAAACGAGAAATGAAAAGGGGTCTATCACGTATAATGGTACGAATACACTGTTTTGAGTCAGTAAATTTGTGAGATTCAAGTTCGATAACATAGAACGAACCTAGAAAAAAACGTGCGTCGATTTTATCGAGCATTAGGGTTCACTCGGCAGTTTTTGCGACCTTCCACGGAAACTGCGATATCTCCTAGCTCGTTAATCGGAATTGAGATCCGCGAATTGGAGAGTAAACTAGACACCCGAGGCTATCTTTTGGTACAGGGCACGACCCCTGTTTCGGAATCCCCTGTTCTGGACAGACCTACTAACCTCGTGCAGTGTATGTTCAAAATGTAGTTTCTTAAGTTGAATTCTTCTCAACTTGATCTCTTTCGATCTTTTTGGTCGTTTCAAGTTATCGACTACCTTCTTTCTACCGACCTAAAAGTCGAGTATAGAACCAAGTGAGCGTCAATCGAGATACGTTCGTGTCTCGTTTCTTTTAACTAAAAGAGTTTAGTTAGCGTGCAAATGCCTAAAACGTCTAAAGAATGAAAACTTAACTCGACTTTTCGTATTCGTTTATCGTTTGCGACCGAGCTTTAAAGTATGATTTTTACGATGAAGGAGGAAGTCGACACCAAGGTTAGGACGGAAGATCAGAAGATGGAAGCACGTGTCTTGTTCTGTATTTAATCAAGGTGGACTTTCCTATATACAAATAAAACGAGCAATGCTCGAAAACCTTTTCTTTATCGCTTTGATAATCGTGTTTTCAAAGTGATAATCATGGCACGAACTGTTTTGTGTTTTATGTGAGTTCTCTTGTACCTTATGAGTTAATCAAAAGGGGTTAACTAACGATCGACTTTGAGTTAGTCAAAAGGGGCTTTCCAGAGTTAGTGCACTTGTAGCCTGTGGTGTATGTGGTATCCTGTTGAGGGGTAGCCAGCCACGGTGAATTATGACTGGTCAAGATTTGAACGTAACATTTATGAAAAATGCTTGATCAAGCTAACTTATGAAAATGAGAAAGAAAATATTTAGTAGACACGGGCCTTTAATGAAAAACTCCGGTGTGCTACAGAAATGAAATGCCTGATTATCTATACCTATGTTTATGTTTTCGGCATCGTGCCCACTGAGTACTTTTGTACTTAGCCCTGCATATGTTTTTAAATGTGCATGTTGAAGCGACGAAGCGGCGTTGGTTGAGTTAGAGTTGAATAAGAATTAAGGAAGGCTTTGTATATAGTTCACAATTTTGCTGCTAAACTCTAAACTCTTTTTGATATTGTGTAATGATCACTGTAGTCTAAGTTCTGTAATATAACTTAGAAACTTTTGATGTATCTTGCTCGAGTAATCTTTCGAGATTAACTCTTTCTTTCGTTAATGAAGTTTGTTCATAGAAGATACGATGTTATGTATGTATGTTTATTCTGTCATCCCCTTTCTTCCCCGCTTCTTTAATCCAACCCCAGTCGCACCCCGGCTTCTGCCGTCCCTCGGGATTTGGGGCTGTGACAAGTATACTATTTTTACTTATGATATCCAAAATGAGTCAAAAAGTGAAGGAAAAAAAAATGAAAGGTACTATTATAAATAGTGTTAAGATTGAAGATTTTAGATAAATCCAAAGAAAAATTCTAGAAAATGTCGCCTAGATATAAGAATGAATGTGGTGCTCGCAATAAACATTACTATTAGGAATTAGATAGATTAGATTAAGAAGATAAATGAAAATTATATATGTGATAAATTGCGGATTTAATGCAATCATACAGTAATTAAGTTTTTAATTTTCTAAGGAAGTCATATAATTAAGAGAATCAATATATAATTGCTAAGTTTGACAAATTGTGGGTTCAAATCAGCCAAAAATATGCTATTAATTATATGTTTATTTGTCAACCCAAAATTTGAGCTTTCAAAATGCTTGAAGTAAGAAACGGACTTTATGTTCAATGTTTTTGTAACCGCCAATAATATATTGATTATACAAAGAAATCGCCAATTTTGTACTAATAGCCAAAGTTCTTTTCTACCCAAGTTGAGATTTTTAGATAAATAAGAAAGAAATTCCTATAAATGCCATCTAGGATTAAAGATGAATGTGGTGGCTCCAAAAAACTTAGCAATTATATATTGATTGGCCCATATTAAATGCATATATAATAGTACTTTCATAATTTGGTACACTTTTTTTTACTAAAATATTATTGTTTTCTTATTTCAACGACATGTTATATATGATGAGTACAAATTACAAATGAAAAAGTCAAAACAATATTTGAAAAAACGAAATTACTATTGCAAGAAAAACAACTTTTAGTGACGACTATATGAGTGACAATACTGATTTTGTCACTACAGACATGCTTATAGCAACAATAATATTTCTCCTTGCAAAAAGATATAATAGTGATAGATTTTATTATTGTCAGTAGTTGTTGTCACTATATGTCAGTGACGATCGTCTTTTTGACACAATAAATATATATATAGTGACAATAATTTCTTTTGTCACAACAAGATATAGTTGTGACAAAGTTTATTGTTGTGAATATTTAATGTCACTAAATGTTAGCGACAGACTTTTTTTGTCACTACAATGATATATATAATGACAATTATTATTTTCTTCACAAAATAATCATCCTGTGACAAAATTTATTGTTGTCAATTTTAATTGTCACTATATGTTAGTGACAACCTAATTTTGCCACTACATTCATATATAAAGTGACAATTATTTTTGTTGTCACAAAAATATATATAGCAGTGACAATTTTTTTTTTCTGTATGTATTTATTGTCACTATATTTCAGTGACGACTGTATTTTTATCACGACAATCATATATATTAACTAATCATTTTTCTCGTCACAAAAAAAATATAGTAGTGATAATTTTTCTTTATTTTATATATTGAGACCTTATTGATAGTAATTTTTTTTGTATAATTAAATTTCCAAATAAAGTATAGTGTCCGATATTATCAATATAATTGTCTAAGTTGTCATACATTATACAACTATATTTTATATTTTTATTTTCATTATAATAAATTTTAAACGTATAGACTTAACTACTACATATGAATTCAACTCAACTAAGTAATGATGAAAATAAAATAGATTTAAATTAGATTTAATTGATAAATAGATTAGTCTACACAAAATAGTCTATTTTAAAATCCAATAAATAAAATAGAAGTAACTAATAATTTGTCTAGAAATCTAGAGATAAAAACTAAAATTTTGCATATTGATGAATGAATCAGAGAGATTAAGAGTTACTTTCAAAAATATTTACTTTTCCCGCTTTACACCAAAAAGAATCAATTTTTTTTTACTTCGGCTGGCCTAAACCCTCGCTCACTAATTGTGCATCAGTTATATAATCATATCTTAATTCATCTAATACACGACTACACGAGCGCCACTCCCTCATCTCTCTCCATCCTTTGTTTATGCCGCCAAAATTCGCTAAGATATTATCCGCTGCTCGCCACTTGCAGCCTCATCAACCTTATGAAGGAATTTCATTAGCCAACGCAACAGCCAAAAAACGAATTCCGGATGAAAATGCCAGTTTGACAAATGAGTTGGTCGAACGGTCGACAGAAATTATACTTCTGTTATTGCGATATTTTATTGAAGGTTTGTTCCTAAATATCGCAATCTCACTTTCACTTTTGGTTCTCGCTTTTTAGATTTGGTATTGTTTGTTTTTTGTTCCATTTGTTCAATATAACTCAGTCTTCTATTTGGGATTTAATTTTCGAAATCTGGTTTGATGTTGGTAAATTTACATTCTAATTTGGTGGAAGCAGTCGGGAGTCGGGAGGTACGGATAAAAGAAAGTATAGGGGGGAGGGGGGTTATTCATGGCCGTCACATTATTGAGGCTGTTGATTAGCACGTAATACACGTAGATGAACACGTAATACATGTAACTACATTATGATTTCTCATTTGGATTGTGAAGTTTTTAATTAATTATGTAGATTGACTTAACTATGATTCTGAGCGTGTTCTCACCACTTAATTTTTTTAATGTCGTGCAGGGCTTTCACCAATACGAGGAATTCATGATCAAGTTGTTGAATGAATTTTACGATGTACTCAATTTAGTTTTTTCTCCTGATTTTGTATTTTTTTTTTTTTTATATTGGGTGATGATTGTACTCAATTGAATTTGTATATTATCCAAAAGATTATAAGAAAATTTCAGTAATGCCGTTTTTTTTAGTGACAGAATTTGATATATTGTTGTAGTATTAGTATTGTGATGAATTTTAAGCTACATTTTACTATTACTAAATGATTAACAAAATTGTGACAAATTATATGATAAAAGTTTATGTCACTGAAATTGTTTATTTTTATCCACAAAAAAAAATTAGGGACAAAAATTGCATGTGACTATATGTGACTACATTTTAGTGACAAAAATTGCATGTGACTACATTTTAGTGACGATTGTAGCATGTAACTAATTGATAGAGTTGTAGTGACATATATTTTATGTCACTGAAAATATGAACTACAGTCACGAGCATTCCGCATGGCTATAAAGGGTGAGCTACAGTGAGAATAAAATTTCGTCACAATATTATTATCTCTAGTGATAAGATTATCCGTCACTACAATTTAATCTGCAGTGACGATATTTGCTCGTTGTCACTAAACTTTTAGTGTCAATGCTTATAGCCGCAACACGGTGACAAACACAAAAATCGTGTAATACCCCAGATAATTTCTTCGGACAAGAAATAAATTTTTTTTTACTAATTAATTAAGGCTTTGCACGCCTAAGTTAAGGATTTTCAATTCTAAGACTAACGGTGAAATCCGTTTCTGAAAATAAATTTCAGAAGTCGGTTAAACGACTACAGTATTAGGGTTTTCACGTCCGATAAAATTTTCGCCCGAAAACTCAAATCAAGAAATCGTCTGATTTTACATTAACTCTTTTTGCGAGACGAGTAAGTTAGTATAAATCCGTTTTTTTTTATTTTTCCAGATAAAATTTGGACTGTAGTGTCCCGACTTTTTATCGGATTTCGGAAGACGAAATATACTTTCCGACTATGTAAATTATTCCGGAACTAATGGTCGAATTAGTTTTCGCTGAAAATGTGACCGACTAAGAATTTAATTCTCGATTTTTATAATGTCGTTTAAAACCCGGAAACGAGATATTTCCGTCAAATATTTTCGCGCCAAACGACCCTTAGTGAGTCACCTTGTGAGTCATCCTACTCTAAAGAGATATTATCTAACTTGTCATCACCTCTCTCCCTCTCACACTCATTACCCCCCCCCCCCCCCCATCTCCATTCTCTCTCATTTCTCTCTCAAATCCTCCATTGAAGTCATCTTCTTCAAGCTTTCAAGCTTTAACAAGTCATCCATCTACCGATCGATTTTACTTCCGAGTTCATATTCGTCAAGGTAGGAGTTTCTTCTACGTAATGAACCGAACAAAAATCTTCTCCCATCAATCTTATTTTTTTCGAAAAAGTGAAGATCAAGAAGCATGATGAACCTAGGTTAATACATGTTTTAGTATGCTAGGAATAGATTTCATGGATTGAAATCATGAAGAAATTATCCTCCTAACAAGCTAATGAATACCGAAATTTTTGAAGGTTTAGGGGTTTGATGTTTAGTTCGACTTTTGTATGAATGATTAATGGATTCATGTTCTATGCTTTGATAGATGATCGTATGACTTGAATTAGATTTTTCTAAAAATAAAAGTTGAAAGATAAGAGAGGAAGAATGCTTGATTCGATGTAGTAAATGTTATGATATGCTCGATTGATTAATAAAAATGAGGTATAAGATGTATGAGGATGATTATATATTTAATTTGGATTTTTCTAAAAATAAAACGAAAAACGTAAGAGACGGAAACACGTCGTTAAGTTGAAGCTCGATAATGTTTTGATAATATGGTTTGCATATTAGTGATGCTCGTTAGATGATGATCGTTGTTGTAAAATTTGAACGAAAACGGAGAACGTAAGATTTTTAGTAAGAGACGAACCATCGACGATAAGTCGAGAATAGATAATGTTTTAGGTTTGTGATTCGAACCTTTGATAATCTTGATAGTTAATGATCGTGACCGTAAAGTTTCAACGAATTCTAAGAAGTTTGGATTTTTAATAAGAGACGAAGAAACGAGATTAAATATCAATAGAAAAGTCGAACAAGGAAAGTATTTTGATATTGATGATTGTTATTGATAAGAGAACGAGATTGTAGTTAACGATATTTCCATCCGAGATGAAATGATATAAGTTGTAGTTATAATCGAGAAGTGTGAACGAGAAGTTGAAATAGAATTGAAATGAAATGGTTTAGTAATTGATAGTTGAAAATGACGAGGAAATATACGTCGAGTTCTTAATCGAGAAACGAAAAGGAGTTCATCACGTTGATGGTACGTGCTGACTGCCTTAAGATGAAAATTTCGTGAAAATAAAAGTGGAATAGCATTAATCGAACCTAGAAAGTCGTGCGTCGAGTTTATCGAGCACTAGGGTTTCTATGCGGACTGTTTTGCGATGCGTTACGGAAACTGTCATAACTTTTAGCTCGCTTAACGAAATTGAGATCCGTAAATTGGAGAGCAAACTAGACATCCGTGGCTTTCTTTTGGTATATGATACATCCCCTGTTTAGAAAAACTCTGTTCTGGGTGGACTTACTGATCTGTGCAGTACTTTCAAGAAAGTAGTTTCTCAAGTTTAATTCTTCTTAACTTGATTCCCTTTTAAGTCGTTATGAGTTATCGACTTCCGTTTTTAACCGACCTCAGTGTTGAGTAAGGAACCGAGTTAGTTCTAGACGAGAAGTGTTCGAGTCTCGTTTCTTTAATCAAAAGAGATTAGTTAAAGTGCAAAGGCCTAAAAGTCATTAACCGATTCCGAATTTCTGTTTTCTTTTTATTGTCTCGACCTTTCACTAAAATGTGATTATTTACGTTCAAAGAAGGAGGACGTCAAGATTAGAAGACAGGACGGAAGATCAGAGACGGAAGCACGTGTTATAGTTCTGTAATTATTAAAGGTGGGCTTTCTAAAACCAAAAACTCCGATGAATGCCATTACTTATGAAGTAATATTATGTGAGCGTTGCTCGAAAGTGTTTACGTATTGTTGATAAGTGTGTATTAAAGTATCTATCAGAGCATAAATGAATTGTTTATGTGAATTTTCTTATGCTTCTCTGAGTTAGCCCTCAGAGTGCTAACCAGAGTATTGGATTCTGAGTTAGCCCTCAGAGTGCTAACCAGATATTCCAACCAAACGATCAGATTCTGAGATAGTCCACAGAGTGATATCCAGAGGGACAGATTCTGAGTTAGCCCACAGAGTGCTTTCCAGACGATCGGATGTGAGTTAAAACTCACAGTGTGTTATCCAGAATTAAATGAACAGCCGTATAAGTTATACAAGTGTTTATGAAAAGATGCATGATTAAATCTATACTCTTATGAGTTGTTTTCGGCAATGTGCCCACTAAGTGCTTTATGTACTTAGCCCTGCATGTTTGTTTTTTTTTAAATGTGCAGGTTGAGTGACGGGAGCGGCGGTGGTTGATGTTGAGTTAAGAAGTCATATTTAGAATAAAGAACTTGTATCCAGCTTTACGCTTTCCGCTGCCAATCTTTTTGAAGTTAATATATCTATCCGTTGGGTCTAAGCCCGTACAATGAACTCAGTTCCTTTTTGAACAACTTGTCGAGTGATCCTCCGAGATCAACTCTTTCTTTTAAATGAAGTCTTTTTCATAGAAGTTATTCTGTTATTAATGTCTGTTTATTCGTTTATTCTTATTCATTCCCCTTTCTTCCCCGCCTCTTTAGTCCAACCCCTAGTCGCACCCCGGCTTTGCCATCCCTTGGGATTTGGGGCTGTGACAGAGTGGTATCAGAGCATTCGGTTTTGCTCTGGTCATAAGTTATTTTTCTAGTGATACCACAGAATGGTATCAGAGCAATCGTTTCTGCTCTGTATACGAGTTTCTTTCAGTAGTATGATAGGGCATTTGTTTATGCTCTACATTCGAGTCTTCATTCAAGTAAAGTTTAGTTTGTATCACTAAAGTTAAGAATATAGTGAACAACTCAACCTCCCGCTACGTCGACTCAATCAAAGAAGGAAAGTAAGGAAAGAATTTCTGAAGTATGATTTCTTTTAAGAAGAAAATTTTGAATAAAGTATGCAAGTATGATAAGAATAAAGTATGCAAGAATTTATGAATAAAGTATGCAAGTATGATATGAATAAAGTATGCAAGAATTTATGAATAAAGTATGCAAGTATGATATAAATAAAGTATGTCAAGTATGAATGTGATTAAAGTATAAAAGTTATACTTTGTGATATTACATGAGTTATGTGAAAGTATGAGTACTATACTTCGTGAAAGTATGTGAAATTATTTGAGCTATAATTTCTGTTATTTTGAGAAGCATGTTGGTTTGAGAACCTAGACTATTTGCTCTAAGATTCTTCCCGATTTGTTGAGAACATAGAGCTAATAAGAAGCTTTGGTTTCAAAATATTCAAGACACGAATAAGACGTTTGAGAAGCATTGGTTTCGAAATAAGTAAGAAATGATCGGAACGAGAAGGACAGAATAAAGAGAATCAAAACGAATGAAGGAGACGAATGTTACTTTCGTATAAGTAACACGAATGAAGTCGTTTTTCAGTTGGAGTTCGCCTCGTTAGAACTACAAAAGAGATTTGTTTTAATTATTAAGAATCAAGTACGAATTTTAGTTAATTTCCAACGATCGTTCGATTCCAGCGACAACTAGAACTTACGTTCTAAAGTTATTCTCCAACTACTATTCCGTTTCCTTTTGGAATTTATTTCACGTTTAGTAATCAAACGAAGGATACGATAAGTGCGAGATTCAAATGTCGAGAAGGGTTGTTTTATTAGTACGGTATCCACTTTAATGTGGCATTAAGAATATTCTTCTAATAATAAGAACGATATGTGTTTATTAGATAGGAGTTTTTTTTAGGGAAACCAACAAGTCTAAGTTAAAGATGATTAAGGTAAGATGAGATGGTTAAGATAAGCTAAGAACCGTTACGAGTTTGGTTGCAATTTGAGAAATTGCTAGATGATTAGGATGAGTTAATTCCTTATTGAATGGGTGAGTGCTTAAAGCACGGAATTGATGAGAATTCTTGATTTCTTTAGTTTCAAAATGCCGCCAAGAGTAGCGAATGACAGAAGAAGAGGACTCGGTAGGCCTAGAGGACCGGGAAGAGGTCATAGACAACATGAGAGGGAGGAAAATCAAGGACGTCAAGAAACCCCTCCACCTCCACCACCACTACGTCATGACATAGAGCATCTATTCCTCAAAAGAAATCCACCTATTTTTAATGGATCAAACCCGAGCGATGCTGAGCTTTGGGTAAGAGCTACAGAAAGAATTTTTAAACTTCTCAGATGTACTGATGAGGAGCGTTTGTCATGTGTTGCGTTTCAACTCACCGGACCAGCAGATTTTTGGTGGGAAGCTAAGCAGAAAGTTATTCCGATCGAGCATCTGGCTCAATTTACTTGGGACGAGTTTAAGGAAGCATTTTACGACAAGTACATCCCTAAAACCTATAGAGCAAAGAAGGAAGCAGAGTTCTACAGTTTGAAACAAGGGAAGATGACAGTGACCGAATACGATGCAACCTTTTGTGAGTTGTCAAGGTATGCGCCCGAGCAGGTAGATACCGACGAGAAGATGGCAAAGAAGTTCCGTGGGGGACTTAGATACAAACTAGGAGTGGCACTAGCCAGCCATGGAGGACTGAGCTATACAGATATACTAGGACGAGCCTTAGACATGGAGGCAGTTGTGCCGGATGAACAAAAGATTGTAGCGCCCGTACCAGCACCAACCCAGGCTCCAGCTCAAGACCATTCCAACTACAATAACAACAGCTTTAAAGGAAAGAGGAAATGGGAAGGAGGAAAACAGGGTGGAAATCAGCGTGGCTTGCAACAGTAGAATCAGAATAAACAATCAGGACAATGGAGGGAAAATAATCAGCAAGGACAGTGGCAGAGACAACAGGCAAACGATAACCAAGGAAGAATCACTGTTCCTACCTGCCCTCAGTGTAACAAAATGCACTTTGGTAATTGTTTGGCAAACATTGACGGTTGTTATAACTGTGATCTGAAGGGACACGTGAGAATAAATTGCCCGAAACCGTTGCTAATCTTGAGAGCTATGCAAGCTCAGCCACATCTGCAACAACAACAACTACAAAAGCAACGAGAGCAGAATGCATGGGCATTTGAGAATGTGCCAGAAGCACAGGACAAGGGCAAGGGTCACTAGGCAAGTAGTTGGCCTAAATCAGACTAGTAGTAGTCTAGTTTTTGTATAAGTCGTCGTTAGAGGCAAAACAGTACTCGTTCGACATATATGTATATATATATGACCCCGTGAGTGGGCTATGACTCCGTGAAAATTTCTTCTGATCGTGTTAGTTAAACAAGAATATTCAACTAACTTGTTTAGCAAGGAACTTAATTAACTTGGGAAGTTAAAAAGTTTAAAGAGCTAGTATCAGAGTTATTATCTAGTTCCATTCCGAAAACTTGTTTAAGTTGGAAAAAGATTTAGTAAGTAAGTGAACGCTTAAAGTAAGTGTTAATGAAAATGTTTGATATAGATATAATCCATGGGATGGAAGGATTATGATTGTGGTATCAATTACCATCCGGAAAAGCTAAACGTCGTAGCAGACACGCTGAGTCGCAGGACTCCAACTAAAGTAGGGTGAAACATTTGTACAGAAATTGAGATGATGGAATGGAAGTGCTAGATACATCTGAGACAATAACTAAACCAAAAGGTAGCACTAGTAGCTACACCGTACTTACAAGAGAAAATTTTAAGTGAATCCAAGAGAACGATTCAAGTATTAGAAGAAATGTTAAGGTCGATAGTGTTAGATCACTAGAAAGTGGAATAGCATTAATCGAACCTAGAAAGTCGTGCGTCGAGTTTATCGAGCACTAGGGTTTCTACGCGGACTGTTTTGCGATGCGTTACGGAAACTGTCATAACGTTTAGCTCGCTTAACGAAATTGAGATCCGTAAATTGGAGAGCAAACTAGACATCCGTGGCTTTCTTTTGGTATATAATACATCCCCTGTTTCGAAAAACTCTGTTCTGGGTGGACTTACTGATCTGTGCAGTAATTTCAAGAACGTAGTTTCTCAAGTTTAATTCTTCTTAACTTGATTCCCTTTTAAGTCGTTATGAGTTATCGACTTCCGTTTTTAACCGACCTCAGTGTTGAGTAAGGAACCGAGTTAGTTCTAGAGGAGAAGTGTTCGAGTCTCGTTTCTTTAATCAAAAGAGATTAGTTAAAGTGCAAAGGCCTAAAAGTCATTAACCGATTCCGAATTTCTGTTTTCTTTTTATTGTCTCGACCTTTCACTAAAATGTGATTATTTACGTTCAAAGAAGGAGGACGTCGAGATTAGAAGACAGGACGGAAGATCAGAGACGGAAGCACGTGTTATAGTTCTGTAATTGTTCGAGGTGGGCTTTCTAAAACTAAAAACTCCGATGAATGCCATTACTTATGAAGTAATATTATGTGAGCGTTGCTCGAAAGTGTTTACGTATTGTTGATAAGTGTGTATTAAAGTATCTATCAGAGCATAAATGAATTGTTTATGTGAATTTTCTTATGCTTCTCTGAGTTAGCCCTCTGAGTGCTAACCAGAGTATTGGATTCTGAGTTAGCCCTCAGAGTGCTAACCAGATATTCCAACCAAACGATCAGATTCTGAGATAGCCCACAGAGTGCTATCCAGAGGGACAGATTCTGAGTTAGCCCACAGAGTGCTTTCCAGACGATCGGATGTGAGTTAAAACTAACAGTGTGTTATCCAGAATTAAATGAACAGCCGTATAAGTTATACAAGTGTTTATGAAAAGATGCATGATTAAATCTATACTCTTGTGAGTTATTTTCAGCAATGTGCCCACTAAGTGCTTTATATACTTAGCCTTGCATGTTTGTTTTTTTTTTAAATGTGCAGGTTGAGTGACGGGAGCGGCGGTGGTTGATGTTGAGTTAAGAAGTCATATTTAGAATAAAGAACTTGTATCCAACTTTACGCTTTCCGCTGCCAATCTTTTTGAAGTTAATATATCTATCCGTTGGGTCTAAGCCCGTACAATAAACTCAGTTCCTTTTTGAACAACTTGTCGAGTGATCCTCCAAGATCAACTCTTTCTTTTAAATGAAGTCTTCTTCATAGATTTTATTCTATTATTAATGTTTGTTTATTCGTTTATTCTTATTCATTCCCCTTTCTTTCCCGCCTCTTTAGTCCAACCCCTAGTCGCACCCCGGCTTTGCCATCCCTCGGGATTTGGGGCTGTGACAAATCATCACTAGTTAGTTTTAGTGACGAGTTTTACATATATAGCGACAAAAATTGTCGCCACTATAAACCTTTTTTTTTTGTAGTGGAATTATAAACAAAGTAATGAAATGTAACAACTAATGAAGAATTTCGGTCATCAGGCCAAATTGACATCCTTCCGTTTTCAGTCCATCGTTAATTTTTATTCTATTTAGGGTTCATTATTACTACCTTTTATTTTATTTTTTATTATAGGGTTGATTTATTTAGGTTTACTATTATCCTTTATTTTTCTCTAATCTCATTTGTCATTAGTTAATAACTAGTGTATAACCCGTCGAAAATCGACGAAAAATTATAAAAATTAATTAAATTATTAAATAGTACTAATATGTGATAGATTAAAATAAATATTATTTATTAATTATTTTTAGCGTTAAATAATTCGATTATGCAATCTACTTAACTCACTTATAATTTATATCCCTTGAACACATCTCAAATTCAATTAAAAAGTAATTTTACCACGTATTTACATCTCAAACCCATATAGTTATGTTTGTTAAAAATTATAACTAATATATTCTCATTACTTTCGATAATTGTTAAAGCTCTATTCTTCTACAAAACCGATGTGGGCAAAAATATATTTCTCTCTCGAAGGAAAGCGACTCTTAAGCTGAATTTTTTAGCTTTTTTATTAAGAAAAAGAGGCAAGAGAATGAGCGGGTAGTGAGAGAGAGAGAAGATATATATAGATAGCGAATAATACTATAGATGTTAAGATTGTCTATAAGATGAAAGTGACCCTAAATACCCCACATTAAGAATTCAACACAAGATTAAGATAAAAAAAATAAGTTAAACCACTGCTTCACAATCATCTCGTCTACCCCGACGGTTCCGACCTGGAACCGGCCTATTGACTACAATGTTGATTTTAAATTATATAAATAATCATCTTCCAAATATATTCAAAAAAAATTAATGATGACATTTGTTTTCTTTTTACCTGAAATTAATATTTAATTATATACATAACTATATTCCAAAAATATTCACATAATATTTAATAAATAAAAATTTAATTATAAATTGTAGTATTATATAAATAATCATTTTCCAAATATATTTATAGAAAAATAAATGATGACATTCGTTTTCTTTTTTACCAGCTTCGAGAATAACTTTTTTAACTGAGAATAGAACTTCAAGAATTATTTCACTATGTACTTGGTAGTTTTTCCTTTTTACAAAACTTTATATGGAATGATTGTGATTCATAAAATTATTTAGTCAATGATATAAGATAAAAGTTGACCATGCATATCCTTAATTTTATGAGTTCAAAATTATATATATTAAAAAAAAAAGTTGTCCCGCAAGTACTGAATTGGCCCATCTACGCACACGATTCTTGATTCTTGGTCGAAATTGACTCGTTGATAAATCGTTAGTAATTTTTCTGTCAATTTTCCTACATATTCTACGTTTTCCAACGGAGACGATTAATAAAACAATTTGAGATGATGTGTTTAGGATTATTCAAACTTGTTTGAAATTTATATACTCGTACTTGTTTAAAATTCGATTAAAAAATTAGTCATTTGTGTTCCTTTTTGGAAAAAATCCGTATATTAGTCTACCGCCATAATTTTGCATCGGAACTGGCCCGTTGACCACGACTGTGATTTATAAGTGCGTAATTTATAAAAATTATTCAGAATTTATATAGATCCAAAAATTTAATAAAAATAATGATTGTACTATTCGTTAATCGTCTTTAATCGTATAGTAATATTCGTTAATTAAAATTATAAATTATACAAAGTTGGAAACCTAACTACAAATAACGTAAAAATTATTTCATGGATGACAATTATAGATTTTAGAAAATACATGGAAAAAAAGTAAAAAATAAAAAATTTCTCGAGTGTTGGTTGGGAATTGGCTCGTCTACCGCCACGGATCCAGGTCAGAATTGACCCATTGACCACAATTTTGATTTATAAATGCACAATTTATGACGATTCTAGATTTTAGAAAATACATGAAAAAAAATGAATAGAATGAACATTTTAAAATTAATAAGAATAAAGAATGAAAATGTGTCACGTGGAATCCCGAGTTGAGGTACCCGTCAGTTGGAAATTGGCCCGTCTACCTAATTAATTGACAAATTAGAAATTAATTATTTTTTATCAAATTAAATAAAAAAAAATACTCCCTCCGACCCCCATATTAATGCATAGTTTTGGTGGGCACGAGTTTTAAGAAAATCCTGAAAATTGAGATGTAAGTGGAGAAAAAGTAGATATAAGTGGATGGGGTCCCACATTATAAGGGTAATAAGTGAAAAAGTTATTTCTTAAAATGGACTATGCATAATTATGGAGGACAGACGAAAAAGGAAAACTATGCATAATTATGGGGGTCGGAGGGAGTATTAGACTATTTCCAAATTTAATTCGATCAACCAATAAATTATCCAAACTATTTTGGAACCATTTATTCTGTCAACTAATAAATTGGTTCCCTAATAAAAATAATTATCTATTTGACCAATTAATAAATTGACCAAAATAAAATAACTTAAACTATAAAAATATAGCAGTTATTTATTCGGCCAATTAATAAATAAATTGGCCAAATAAAACTCCTACAAAAAATAATTATCTATTCGTTCAATTAATAAATTGACCAAATTAAATTAAATTAAACTATAAAATATAGTTATTTATTCGACCAATTAATAAATAAATTGGCCAAATAAAACTGGTGGAGCAAAAGATGAGAAAATACACATTGATTCTAGATATTTATAGGCTTTTCAATAAGTGAAGTTTCATTGAGAAACCGATGTGGGACACAAGATTTTAGTATAGATATTTAAAATCTATTATTTTACATTTAAAAAATCAAAAATTTGAGAATTTAGATAAATATAGAGGAATATAAGGGGTGCCACGTAGGATTTTTTCAAAAAAAGAATCATTTTCCTTTTAGTAATATAATATAATGATGATTTTTATTAATATTGATATTTTTATAACAAGGATTAACTAATATTTTTAAATTTAAATTTTCAGCTAATCATTTTATTTTATGATGGATTATATCATAATCAATTTTTAAGTTATACATACATCTATTATTATATAAACGTAAATGACTCTACATAAAAAATTCCTATGTGGCACCCCTCATATTCCTCCGTTCCTATTTATCTAAATTTTCAAATTTTCTGAATTTAAAATCAATATTATCTATTATTATATAAACGAAAACAACTCTACGTAAAAAAATTCCTATGTGGCACCCCTCATATTCCTTCGTTCCTATTTATCTAAATTCTCAAATGTTTTGATTTAAAATTAATATTTATCATATTTTTATTCTATAATAATATAATATACATCACAAGAAAATAAAGTCGTAACAAGATCAAATCTTCAAATCAATATCTATTATATTTTAATATATTCTATACACACATATATATAGTAGAGAATATCATGTGATATAGCCATAATATGAACATTAAAATATAAATTTTGGTCCACCTTCTCCATAAATATAAATTATGGCCATTTTTTTGAACTTAGGACCTAAATACCCCTTTCCCTCTTCTATTTTTGATCCATCAATCCTTGATCCATTTTATTGACACTTGTTTTCCTTTCCAAGTTTTTTTTTTCTTTTTTTTTCCTGTTTTTTTTATTTTCCAGCTTTTTTCTTCTTTTTTCTGTTTTTTTTTTCTTATTTTCCAGATTTTTTTTCTGTTTTTTTTTTTCAGATTTCTTTTGTTTTTTTTATTTTCCAATTTTTTCCTTGTTATTTCTTTTTTTTTCCAGATTTTTTCTTTTTTTCTATTTTTTTTCTATTTCTTTTTAATTGCCAAATTTTTGTTTGCCTCATTATTTTTTGTTTGCCTATTCATTTTTTTTGTTGGCCGCTTCTTCTTTGGTCAAGATTCGAGCGAGGGGAGCCGAAGGCCTCGGAGCGAGCCGAAGAAATCTAAATTGTTGCCCGACAATTATCCTTATATTAGTAATCGAAGCGAAGGCGGAGCCGTATAATCGGAGCCGAAGGCGGAGCCGCAAAATCGGAGCGGTATAACTTGAAATAATTGGAATTTTCGTCCCAAGAGTACCATATCATAACTTGGAACATCTGGAACTAATTCGATAATTCGTCCCAATTGTACCAAATCTGGAACTATTGGCACTAATAAGGTTAAATTCGTACCAGAAGTACTAGAACTATTGGTACTAATATAACTAAATTTGTACCAGAAGTACCAAACGCCTTATATCTGCCCAACCCGACCCGCGCCCGCCCGCGTCCAACCCGACCCGTTCCGCATCTTATTAAGGGTATTTTCGTCCCAAATTGAAAAAAATGGCCAAAATTTATATTTTTGAAGAAGGTGGGCTAAAATTTATATTTTAATGGTCATTATGGCTATTTCAAAATATGTCTCTATATAGTATATGGAAAGAAAATCCAATTCTCGATCACGCTTGCAAAATAAGTTATGATGATCATATTTATTATATTTTATATTATATATATATATATATATATATATATATATATATATATATATATAGAATATCATGTGATATAGCCAATATGAGTATTGAAATATAAATTATGGCTCACCCTCTTTATAAATATAAATTATGGCCATTTTTTTGAACTTAGAACCTAAATACCCCTTTCCCTCTTTTATTTGTGATCCATCACTCTTTGATCCATTTTATTGATACTTAATTTCCTTTTCAATTTTTTTTTCTTTTTTTTCCAGTTTTTTTTTCTTTTCTTTTTCTATATTTTTTTTCTTATTTTCCAGAATTTTTTTCTTTTTTTTCTGTTTTATTTTTTATTTTTCAGATTTTTTTTTCTTATTTTCCAGATTTCTTTTTCTTTTTTTCTGTTTTTTTTTTCAATTTTTTTTTAATTTCCAAATTTTTGTTTGCCACTTCGTTTTTTTGTTTGCCGCTTCTTCTTTGGTCAAGATTCGAGCGAGGGGAGCTGAAGGCCTCAGAGCGAGCCGAAAAAGTTTAAATTGTTGCCCGACGATTATCCTTATATTAGTAATCGGAGCGAAGGCGAAGCCGTATAATCGGAGCCGAAGGTGGAGCCGCAAAATCGGAGTAGTATAACTTGAAATAATTGGAATGTTCGTCCCAAGAGTACCATATCATAACTTGGAACATGTGGAACTAATTTGACAATTCGTCCCAGTTGTACCAAATCTGGAACAATTGGCACTAATAAGGCTAAATTCGTACCAGATGTACTAGAACAATTGGTACTAATAAGACTAAATTTGTACCAAAAGTACCAAATGCCTCATACCCGCCCGACCCGACCCGCGCCCACCCGCGTCAAACCCGACCCGCTCCGCATTTCATTAAAGGTATTTTCGTCCCAAATTGAAAAAATGGTCAAAATTTATATTTTTGAAGAAGGCGGACCAAAATTTATATTTTAATGATCATTATAGCTATTTCAAAATATGTCTCTATATATATATGGAATGACAAAAAGTGAATGTTCCTATGGATCCAATGATGTTAAAAAGACATCATTGCTGCGCAAGATTTTATTGTATTAATAAATAGATTTGGACTTTGACAATATTGTATGTTTCAATTTCTATTATACTATCTCTGCTCCCCAAATTTTTTTCTATCTTTCTTTTTTAGGATGGTCCTCAAGTTTCTTTCTACCTATTTTTGGACACTATCTCATAACAAATTATTATCTCTTACCTTTACTTTATCAACTTATTTACCTAAAATATCACATATGGTCCACCACTATCTCAATTAATTAATATATCACTACCTTCAATGTGGGACCCTTTCTAATCATTTTTTATCTACTCATAACTAACTCAACAACTTTTTTCTTAATACCCGTGCCACTTCCTCCTGGGAAAAGACTTGGGGACCGGAGGTAGTATGTTTCTTTAATGGATATCGTTTTTTATCCCACATCGTTTTTTTAACGAAAGTCTAGATATTGAAAAGTTTATAAGTTTTGGAATTAATGCATTCTCCATTATTTATTCTTATTTATCTTAAATTTTCTATTTGTACTATTTTTTATTCATATATTCTCAAAAGTCTTAAATCTTAATTCATGAATTAATTTGTACATCTTTTGTAGTTGGGTTGCACAAATCTTTATTATGGCTCAACGCGTGTTATTACTGTAGTCGACTGGTCGGTTCCAACACGAAAATTTAAGGGTTTATGGGCCGATTCCGAACTGGCAATATCAAGGCGACCTCAACTATGACGTTAGAAATGAAAAACAATCGGCGACGGCGCCGGACAACGATAATAACAGCCCGACGACGAAAAACCCCTAAAAATTGAATCACGATCTGATTTTTTCCAAAGTCCAAACGATTCGAATAAAATTTGGGATGGAGTTGATCGGAATTTAACTTCCCAATGAGATAAGGGAACAAAAAAATGATAAGATCACTAGAAATTGAGCATCGATTTATGGAAGAAGGAAAATAACAACAGATTGTACAAAACGACTTAAGATGTACCATATGTTTCTTATGTACCAAATGTACCAAAACTGACCCGCACCCATCTGAGATCCGAATCACACCATCCTTATTGAGGGTAAGTCCGTCCAAATTGAAAAAAATGGCCATTATTTGTGTTTTTAAAGTAGGTGGGCCAAATATTGGATTTCATTGCTCAATATGACCATATGACTACATATTCTCTTTATAAATTCTAATAGGAAAGATTAACGGGTATTTCTATATGGATTTTTGAAAAGGGAACATGCAGTTGAATAACTTTTTAGGATGGGTACGAGTGTATAAAGTTGGAACAAGTTCAGATAATCCTAAACACACTGTTCAGAATTATTTGATTCATCGTTGTGTTTTGTTGTTGTTTTGATAGCATCATGTTTTGTTGTTGTCAATAACTCTGTTAAAAAACGTCCAACGGGTAGGAGAATCTTAATATTTCAGGTGGCTGTGAGCTCTAGCTAAATCTTGTAGTA
Source organism: Schizonepeta tenuifolia (assembly GCA_029490685.1). Taxonomy (NCBI): domain Eukaryota; kingdom Viridiplantae; phylum Streptophyta; class Magnoliopsida; order Lamiales; family Lamiaceae; genus Schizonepeta; species Schizonepeta tenuifolia. Next base: position 91,429,485 of record CM055955.1, on the reverse strand, counting down.
GTATTATAGTTTTAGGATTTTAAAACTTATAAATTACATTAATGATTTTCTTCCGCAAAACCCCCGGAAATGTGGCGGTAGACATGCCAATTCTGAACTGACGGGTATTGTTGTACTGATTTTTTTAGAAAGGAACACAAATAAATAATTCGAATTGTGCCCTTACTTTTATAGACAATCTTTAAAAAAATTACAGAAGACAAACTCTTTCAGAAGTAAATAGTTTTTGTCTCGATCAATTTTGAGAAGAAAGAGGGTTTTGAAAATTATCTATAAAAATGAGTGAGAATTAGATTTGAAGTTTTAATAAGTATTACTTTAAATAATATAAAAAAATATATATAAATATTTATACTATCACATATAAAATTTTATTAATATTATTAAATAATAAAATTCCCATCGATTTTCGACGGGCTACACACTAATTTTCAATTAGATATATTTACTTTTCACAAAAACTTCAATGCATCGGGGTGCAATGTATGAGACGGGTTCCATCCGCTTGGACCGACCCGTTTCGACCCGACCCTTACTAGAAAATACATAAGGCGATTTTCCTTTATTTTTTCCCCTCATTTCACTCTCCTCTCTCTCTCCTCTTTTCACGTTTCTGCTCCTCCCTCGCCATCCTCCGCTCCCCCGCCGCCTACCTCCGCTCCCCCGCCGCCTACCTCACCGATGTCCTCCGTTACCAAGTCCTCCTCGAGTACCTCTCCCTCTCCGGCCTCCGCTGCATCCCATCCACCGGCAAAACTCGTCACCGCTCTCTTCCAGACCCACCGATGGGTGAGTTTTTCGTTACCATGATTCACAAGGAGATCTTTCTCACCCCAGCCGTGCTCAAGGAGTGTCGATGTATCGTCGCTAACTCTGAGGAGACGGCGTATTTCTGACTATTTACTCCAATTTTGTTGTTGCCGTTAGGGCTTCCAATGGAGAGTTTATTGGGGATTTTTTATTGTTGCTGCAGATAATGAAGTAGGACGACTATAGATGGCTGCTTTTTGTTTGTTTTGCATCCTTACCTCGATCTATGAAGCCATTTCTTTTAATCTAATAGTAAATATGAAGTTCACAATTCCTATGGTCGGAAGTGTACATCTGATGAACCATATTCTCTAATTGTTGGCAATGCCGAGCATTTCTAGGAAGTCTTGATCTCACTTTAACTCGTATTCTTAGATTCTTAGATTGGGGCATCATTGCCACTACTAGTTTTGATTCAAAAAGTTGTAGTTTTTGATAGACATTCAAGTGAAGCAGTATCAAGTGTCAGTGGCCACTCAAAACAAGGTCAGATGAATTATCTATATTCTTCTGGTATGGTTCCTACTCCTCTCCTACAACACTATCAGATTATATTTTAGTATGTGTTGGTTGGAGTTGATTTGACTGAAAGGTAGCTGCAAAATATTGAAACTAATTGAACTATATTATTGAGCAGATTCTAAAAGAGATAGATTTGTTTAGTATTTATGTGCTTTGTGATTACAAATTCTGTTTCTTTGGTGACTGAAGATTTATTTTTGACCAATCATGTAGGTTTCAAGCAGTTGCATACCTTCACCAAATATGGTGGGTTGAAGTGGACGGTGAAGTCGAGTTCCGATATCCATCGGGAACTTACTGTCTCTTCTTCCGACTGAAGCTCGGAAGAGTCGGTAAGACACCATGCTAGCAGCAAATGGTTATCACGGGAAAGGGTGGGAGGCTTTCGATTTGTTTAACCAGATGATTGAGAATTTTTCTGTTAGGCCAAATGAAGTGACATTCATCTCCATTTTATCTGCTTGTAGTCATGCCGGTTTAGTTAATGAAGGCATTGAGATTTTCAAGATGATGGTGAAGGACTATAATCTAACACCTAACTCGAAGCATTATGCAATAAGTGGTAAACCTTCTTGGTCACGTTGGAGAGGTGGGGAAGGCTATGGAAGTTATCAATGGAATGCCAGATTCTGTTGATGTGAATATTTGGGGAGCATTGCTTGGTTCATGCCGGATTTATCAAAACATGGAGATAGCCGAAAGTGCAGTGAAGAAACTGGTTGAGTTAGATGCCTTCGGTGATGATCAGTATGCTCTGTTATCAAATATATATGTTGTTGATGAGAAATGGGCTGAAGTAGCTGAAGTTAGAAATTTAGTTGAAGAGATTTTTGGTCATGGGTTTAATACTAAGCTCAGCAGTGCTGGTCTTATTTACAAGCTAAATTTCGCTCTTCTTTTTTCTTTCTGCTTTTTTTTTTAGGTTTTCAACTTTGTATGTTTCTTATTTTCAATGTGAAATATAATGGTTGAATTCTTTTGTTTTTGTTGATTGCCTCTAGTAGAGAAAGTAACTTGCATATTGTTAATAGACAAAGTCTCATTTTGTGTTTTTGTTTTGAAGTTCTTTTACTAGTAATGGGTTGCCATCTATTATTTTAATTTGATCGCTCTTATTGCTCACTCTCAATATTACTTTCTAAACGTTGAGTTTGTATGTTTGGGATTATCTCTTTTTAAGGTAACTTGGTTTGTGTTTCTTATATGTAGCAATAGCATTTCGGGAAGAGATAATTGCCAAGGAGCTTCAAGTTGATGAAGACCATCCTGATGTTCAGCGGTTGTTTCTGGCAGTTTACAAGAACATTATGGAGGTTGTCGTCTTTTGGCATTTTCGAGCAATTTGTCTCTGTCTTTGTCTTTGTCTTTAAATTTGTTTTTTTGTAGTTTATATACAAAGATCTGTATGATTGTCCTTTATTTTTGAATTAGGCTTTTCTGTTTAAAAGTTTATCTTAGTGGATGATGTAGTATACATCGTGTTGGAGCCCGAGGGTTCTACCCTTTTGATAGAAGTTCAAAGATTCTCTTGATGGAAATTATTAAAAGCATATAGCTTTGGGATATTTCAATAGATTTAGCAGTAGCGTCATAAAGTTCTGAATTTCCTATTTCATAGAACAGCCTTCATGTCTTCAGCTGATGCTTGAGTGCAAATTTTCTCCAGGAGTCCTCCCTTTTAGGTGTTGCTTTTGTTAGCTTTGGTGTTGTATTTTGTTTCCTTTTAGTCAAATTTAGATTGAAACCTTCCTTTTTTATTCTCAAATATAATTCATTGTGATGGTCTCGATACGAGTTATTGGTGTATGGGGGGAATACACCAGTTAGGATTTTAAAATTAAACTCTTGAAAATTACTTCAACCGAGTAAAAAGACTCAGTTGGAATCTCACAACTGAGTATGCAACCTCAGCTGGAAGAGTTGTGCTGTGCGGAATGTGGTGGAAAATAAACTCGTAAAACAACTTACACTTTTATGGACGGTTGGTCAAAAACCAAAACAGTTGAGAATGCACAAATGCGGTTTGTATGCTGGTTAGTCAGTCAGATGAGAATGCAAGAAATAACTGAGTAAAGAAAAACACAAGCACACAGAGATTTAACGTGGTTCGGAGATAATACTCCTACGTCCACGGGGAGTTGTGAGTCCACATAACTCAGTCCAAGTTCTTCTGGACAAACCACACAGCTTACGCGGACTGTGCAACCGTTAAGGATAAGTTTGCAGGTACTTATCAACCTTACAGATTAGTTTACGGGTACTAATCGACCTGTCTACTCAGTTACGGGAAGAGTAGGGTCCTAAAACCTTTTCAGGTATGAAAGATAAGGTTCCATCTAACAGCTCGAACAAGAAGTGAGCTGGGGTCTAACACTCTACGAACTCTCACAAAGTGATTGTTGGGAAATTTATTAGTAAAAGTTTTGATGAATTCCAAAACCGACTGACCCCAACCGAGTAGATGTTGCCAGAACCTAATGTTAGAATTTAGGCTCGCTGTTTGAGCAAAGTTAAGATTTTATCTTTACAGGTCTCCAACTGAAGATGGCAACAAGGCGTCACTCAGACAGAACATCAGTTGTGAAGAAAGACAACTGAGAGTTTATATGTTCAGATGCAAACAAGGGGAAATCTTCGGAACATCAGTTGTGAAGGAAACCAACTGAACGTTCATCAGATGAGAAACAGTTGAAAGGAAGAGAACATCAGATGAAAAGGAAAGTCATCTGAGGGTTCAAACCCAACCGAGTAAACACAAGGAAGACAACTGAGTGTTCAGTTTCAGAACCTCAGTTGTAGAACTCGAACAAGAAGATTAACTGCTTGAAGTTCAAAGTCAGCTGAGAGTTCAACAGTTCAGAACATCAGCTGAAAACCACTCAGATGAAGATCAAGACTTTCAACCGACGAACCGAGGTTGACTGTCAGAAAGGTTAAGATTTGAATTTCAAAAGGATGTCACATGAGGGTTTGACCGTTCAGTCATTACCCCATCTGGCCCAACACAAGGCTGTCTCAGATGGAAAGCAGAAGAGCACAGATGCCATATCGGGAAAGTCTGCAGAGATGAGAGACAAGCCATCGCTATCAACCGATCAGAGATCAACTGCTCCTCCAACGGCTAGTTGATTATCTCCGCCTATAAATAGAGGCATTCTCTCATTCGAGAGAGATACAAGAGACACACACGAGACAGACTGAAGCAAGAGACAAAAGTACAATCACAAGAGAATCAAGCTAAAATCCAATTCTAAAAACATCAGCAGCTGAGAGTTCAAGAGTGATAGAACATTAGTAGCTGAGGGTTCATAGAGTGAAAATCTGTCTTAGATCTTAGTTTGAGTGTTTATTCGTTCAAGCCTTAGATCCAGCTCTCATTCGTGATCGAGCTGTAGTTGGAAAAACCCACCCACTCTCACACCCTAAAAAGTGTGCTAGGACATTACTCTTCCTGTAATTGAGTAGTCAGGTCGTCAAGTACCCGCAAACTTGACATAGACTGTTTAGTGCCCGGAAACTAAACTGTAAGGTCGATAAGTACCCGCAAACTTATCCTTAAGGGTTGCTCAGGCCGCGTAAGCTGAGTGGTTCTATCCAGAAGAACTTGGACTGAGGTGTGAGGATTCACACCTCCCCGTGGACGTAGGAGGGTTATCTCCGAACCACGTTAAATCCTATGTGTCTGTGTTTGTTTTTATTCAGTTGCATCTGCATTTTTATCTGATCAATCTAACTGACATACAAACCTCATTTGCACATTTTCAACCGAGCTGTTTTGGTTCTTGACCAACCGAGCTGTTTTGCGTGGTTGCATTTAACGAGTTTATTTTTTCCACCACATTCCGCACAGCCTCACTCTTCCAGCTGAGGTCGCTTACTCAGCTGTGAAATTCCAACTGAGTCATCTTTTACTCAGTTGAAGTGATTTTTCAGGTTTAAGTTTTTAAATCCTAACTGGTGTATTCCCCCCCATGCACCAGTAACTCGTTTCGGGACCATCAAGTGGTATCAGAGCAGTGGTTCAAAAGACTGCTGACTCTGTTTCACGAGGTGTGAATTCGAGAATTTTCTTCAGTGGTCAACTGAACAGATCTTTTCACGCTAGTGCATTCTTACTCGCATTTTTGTCCTGTTTTTGTTTGTGCAGATGGACGTCAAGGACAAGATCGTAGTCATGTTCTCTGTAGTCAATTATACATCATGGAGAACTCGAATGAAGAAGATCCTTCTGTCAAAGCATCATAGGATGCAACAAGTTTTCACTTCTGGACCAATCGTCATACAAGACAGAATACTTCGCACTCCCACAAATCCCAACGATGGAGATGCAGTGGTGGAGTATGTGGAGAAACAGCCAGAAGACTACACTCCGGAAGAGGCCAAGGTGAGCCAGCTGGATATCTGGGCTCAGAGCACAATAATGTCCACGGTTGGACAAGATTATCTGCCCTGGATAGAGGAGTGTGAGACTGCAAAAGAGATGTGGGACATCTTGGCTTCGCTAAGTGAAGGAAGCGACGAGACGAAGCAAAACAAGTTCTCGCATGCATGTCAAGATTTGACAATTTCAGTCTGCGACCTGATGAGACTATCGATCAGCTAGAGCTCCGGTTTATGGACATCATCAGAAGAATCCAGTCCATCCAGAAAGGAAAATACACTCTAAGAGAAATAAACCTCAAAGTGTTGCAAGCTCTACCAGCTGAGTGGGATACTTTCACAAATATCCACGAGAGCCGAGCTGACCTTGGTGAAATGGGAACTGAAAGATTGTTCTCAATCTTGAAAGGAAATGAGTATAAGGTCAACAGAAGGAGGTCGCAGCCCTCAAGTCAGACAAATAGAATTGAGGATGTCGGCTCGGCATCAAAGTCAGTTGCCCTCCGAGCTGACTACTCAAAGTCGAGATCGTCAAGGCCAACCAGATCGGCTGACACGACTGCAAAGGAGCCGAGCAGAGAGGAACTGCAACAGAACATTGCAGCGCTGTCAAAGAAACTAGCCGACATGGACACTCGGTTCGGCAAATATAAACGTTTCTATAAATCAAACCGAACTCGAGACAGTTCGAAGCCAGTCACCAATGGTTGCTTCGAATGCGGCAAGGAAGGACACTTCAAAGCTGACTGCCCAGACCTTTCAAAGAAGGAAAGAGAAGCACTGAGGGCCAAGCAAACTGCAAAGAACAAGGCCATGGTAGCTGAAAAGGCAGCTGACGATATGGACATCTTCACAGACACTGAAGATGAGGATGAACTGACCTCTATCAACAAAGTCATCAGTCCGGATCAATGCCTCATGGCACTTGGAACCGACCAAGATGATATTGAGGTACAATCTAATCCTGCTCGCTTAAATTCTTCCAATACCTCTAACCTGCAGGAATCTCTGAGCGATGAGTTGGAACCCTCCTGGAATGATTTTCAAGAACTCAGTGAGGAACTGCATCAGCAGTCGGTTGAGTTTAAGAGTCTTCAAGCTCAGTTCGCCAAGCTTGAAGATTCCTTAACCGAAAAGGAGGATCTGATCACGAGCCAAACTCAGGAGATTGAGAATCTCAAGAGTCAACTGATCGAGGCTAAGGTTCCAACTGATGAGGAGTTGACAAAGCAAAACAAAGAACAACAAGATGAGTTGAAAAATCAAGATGCTCAGATCGAACAGCTGATAAAGAAGTCAGATGGACAAACCGAGCAGATAGCTGTACTCGTCAAGGAGTTGCAAACTGAGAAGGACAATCTAATCAAGCTGTATCAGTCATCCAAAATCATCGAAAACCTTTTAAGTTACAGCAGACAGATGGATGACGTGTCAGGACTCGGTTATGATGTTGTCAAGGATACTGGGATTCCACCAGCAACTTTCATCAAACCAGTAGAAGTTACAGCTGTAGAGCCAGACACAGCTGAGTCTCCAGAAGCTAATTCAACTTCCACCTCTCAACAAGTTCAAGCGACAAATGAGAAGGGAAAAGGAGTAGCTGATGTAGGACAGAATATTCCATCGGTTGAGGTATCAACCGAGGGAGAATGTTCCAAGAGTCAGAAGAGGAATCAGAGGCGTCGAAAGCACAACCGCAACCAATCTCAGAATCAGAACCGACCTCTGCATCAACCTCAAAGTCAACGTCAGAAGGAATGGAACCGACCTCAGAACAAGCAAGGGTTCAATCATCTGAATCAGCAGAGGTTCCAACATAGTCAACCAATGAGGAACTGGTCAAACAACTGGAGATATTCATGCCATAATATTAATCATCAACAGGGCATGAACAGCTACAGACAACCCTCAAGAAGTTGGAATCATAATCAGCCTCAAAGATTCCAACAGGGCGTCCGACCTCACAGACAAACTCAACAGGATAAGAATCGCCATCAAAACAGGGGGAAAGCCTCACCTCCTAAAGCTCAACATAGGAGAAATCCAACTCCTCCCAAGAAACAGAACATCACTACTAACAACAAGCCTAAGGATAACCGAGGTGTTGTTATAGTTGATGATGAAGGAAAAGTAATTTGGAATGATAAATCCATCCGAGTTTACAGGGAAAAGCGACGCACAGTTCCAGCGGGAACTGGTTCTAACCCTCCATGACCCAACTGAAATTGGGGACCTAAGCGAGTTTCTCTTTGCAGATACAGGAGAAACAGCTGAGGAAGAAGAAGGCGTCTGCAACAATGTGGGTGATGGATAGTGGATGCTCGAAACACATGACAAATCTGAAGGATTTGCTTGGAAGTTTCGTGGAGAAAGAAGGTCCATCAGTTACTTTTGGTGATAACTCAAAAGGTTATACCAGAGGTTACGGTACCCTTGAAACCAATCATGTTTCAATTTCTAATGTCTCTTATGTTGATGGATTGAAGCATAACCTGCTCTCCATCAGCCAATTCTGTGATAATGGTTTCTCTGTCAAGTTTGATGCACAGGGTTGCAGAGTTAAAGATGTCGGATCAAAACAGGTGATATTGTTGGAAAATCGATCTCAAATAAGGAATGTTTACTACGCTGACTGGAACAGCAGCCTCCCTGACACCTGCCTGTTATCAAAGAGCAGTTCGGATGTGAGCTGGCTGTGGCACAAAAGGCTCAACCATCTGAATTTCAAAACGATGAACCGACTCGCCAGACAAGAACATGCAAGAGGCATACCTAACCGAGTGTTTTCAACAACACACATCTGCAGTGCATGCCAGCTGGGAAAGCTCGCTAGAACCTCCTTCCGGTTGAAGTCAACTCCCTCAACCGACCGAGTGTTACAGCTGATCCATATGGATCTCTTCGGGCCAGTTACACCAAAAAGCATTAATGGAAACGAATATACATTGGTTGTAACTGATGACTACTCAAGATATACGTAGACCATCTTCATGCGCCACAAGAGTGAAACCCGAGATGAGCTGCCCAAGCTGATGGATCGGATATCGAACCAACAAGAGATGAAGATCATATCTATCCGATCAGATCGTGGAACGGAGTTTCTAAATGAAACCATTATTGAGTATTGCGAAAAGAATGGCATAACCCATCAGACATCAGCCGCGCGTACTCCACAACAGAATGGCGTAGCTGAGCGAAGAAATAGAACTCTGAAGGATGCAGCTACATCCATGTTAGCGAGCTCTGCATTGCCAAAGAGATTTTGGGCTGAAGCGATCAACACAGCATGCTACACTCAGAATCGATCTCTTCTCACCAAGCGGTTGGGAAAGACGCCCTACGAGCTGTGGAGACGCAGAAAGCCAGATATATCTTATTTTCGTGTTTTTGGATCTAAGTGTTATATTCACAACAATGGGAAGACTCAGTTGAAAACTTTTGATGCCAAAGCTTCGAAGGGCATATTTCTTGGATATGCAGCTCGGATCAAGGCATATAGAGTTTTCAACAACAGCTCTCGTGTTGTGGAAATAACACCTCATGTTAGTTTTGATGAATCTACCTTTGAGTGCAGGGAACAGGTAAAGGAACAACACGCGGATCCAGCTGTTCTACCAGTTCTCACCAGATCGCAAGCACTTTGGGAAAAGAACCGAGCTGAACCTCTGATATGGGCAACTGAGGATGAGGATCCATACTCCTCTGAAGATGAATGCGAAGACCTCAGCTCGTCCCAAGGGGGAACTTCAGCTGATGCCCCTCCAACTGCATCAACATCTGAAGCAGAACCAAACTCAGCTCGAACTAGTGTAAATGTTGAGGATCCAGACTCAACAGCTGATAAATCACCAGCTCTGAAGACTCCAACTCAGAATTTTGAACATCCACAGGAAGAAGAAGGAAGACGCAACCGAAGATGGTATGAAGTTCATTCCACCGACGACATCATCAGAGATCCAACCGAGGGTGTGCGCACACGAAGCAGGATTGCAAATCCAGAATCCACCGAGGAAGATTCCAACACTTATGCCCAATATGCTGAGGAATTGGCAGTTCTAGAGGAGTTCGAGCAAGTTGGAGATGTTGCCATGATTTCATGCTTTGTAGCTGATGTTCCAGAACCGAAGAATGTTGGGGAAGCTCTCAACTGTGTTCACTGGACAACAGCAATGCAAGAAGAACTGAATGAGTTTCTACGCAACTGTGTATGGGAGTTGGTAGAAAGACCAAATGGTGTCAAGGTGATTGGATTGAAGTGGATTTTCAAAAACAAGAGAGACGCCATTGGATTCATTGTGAGGAATAAAGCAAGGTTGGTAGCTCAAGGATACTGCCAACAAGAAGGAATTGACTTTGAAGATTCCTTTGCACCAGTTGCAAGGCTGGAAGCCATCCGGATCTTTCTAGCTTATGCCGCACATCACAAGTTCAAAGTATATCAGATGGATGTGAAGTGTGCATTCCTCAATGGAGATATCAAAGAAGATGTATATGTTGAACAGCCTCCTGGTTTTGAAACTGGAGATGGAAGAGTGTACAAGCTGAAGAAAGCTATCTATGGTCTAAAGCAAGCGCCACGGGCATGGTATGACACTCTGTGTGATTTCTTCTGAACTCGGGGTTCAAACGAGGTTCAGTTGATAAAACTCTGTTCACCATCAAAGTTAGAGAAGAAATACTTGTTGTGCAAATTTATGTCGATGACATCATTTTCGGCTCCAAGTCGAAGGAGCTGTGCAAGAAATTCTCCGATCTCATGAAGGAGAAGTTCGAGATGTCAATGATGGGCGAGATGAATTATTTCCTTGGTTTACAAGTGAAGCAGTCACCTGAAGGGATTTTCATCAACCAATCCAAGTATACAAAGGAGCTCATCATCAAGTTCGAATTGCAGACAAGTAAGACAACTAAGATCTCTATGAATACGAACTGGAAGATCGAACCAGGAGCTGAGGGAAAGCTCGTTGATGCCAGCCAGTATAGAGGGATCATCAGTTCGCTGCTCTATCTAACTGCCAGCCGACCAGACATTTCATACGCAGTTGGAGTGTGTGCTCGTTTTCAAGTCCAACCAAGAGAAGCACACATGTTGGCAGCAAAGAACATCATTAAGTATCTGAAGGGAACTGTCAATGTTGGGTTGTGGTACCCAACTGATGACAATATCCAGCTGACTGGATACTCAGATGCCGACCTAGTAGGAGATCGGTTGGACAGGAAGTCTACTTCTGGACACTGTCAGTTCATGGGAAGCAAGCTGGTTTCATGGTTCTCCAAGAAACAAGCGTGTGTTGCTACTTCGACAACCGAGTCAGAGTATATGACTGCCGGAAGCTGTTGCATGCAAGTATTGTGGCTAAAATAACAGCTGAGAGATTATGAAGTCACAACTGGACAGGTTCCCATTCATTGTGATAGCTCGAGTGCCATAGCTATCTCTCTGAACCCTGTTCACCACTCTCGGACTAAGCATATCGATATTCATCATCATTTCATCCGAGATCATATTGAGAAGAAGGATGTGTCCATGGAGAAGATCCCAACTGAAATTCAAAGAGCTGATAACTTCACCAAACCTCTTCCTGAAGCCCGGTTCAAGATGCTGTGTGATCTTCTAGGACTCTTGGATCCGAGCTAAAAACTCATCCGAGCTAAAGAGTCATCCGAGATGAAGAGTCATCCGAGCTGATCAGGATCCATCCGAGCTGAAGAATCGGATATCCATTTAAGGGGGAAGCTCAGATAAAAAGGGGGAATCTCAGATGCGAACTGCCAACTGACGACATCAAACGTCAGCTGAACAGACGAACTCGAGTCAGCTGATGGTATGCAGCAACTGAGGAGCACAACTGAGGTATACAGCTGATATCGACATCAGCTACCAGGTATCATTTATTACTGAAGGTGTTATGTTCTTAAATGAGAATGTTTGAAATAAATTCAAACATTCCTGAGCTAGTCAGTTACATTAAAATAGCCATCATGTCGCATTAAATGTAAAGTACGGCTGAGCATCTATAGCCTACTTTATAGTGCGACTGGGCTGACATGAAACTGTACACCTTCTCACTCGCTGGTTGGAACTCGGATCAAAATGTCAAGTCAAAGATAGTCAACAGTCGTGTAATCCCAGCCGTTGATGGATTCACGCCATTTAACCCCAGTCGTTGATCTCATCCGAGTCAAAGACCTATATAAGGCGAAAAATCAGGAAGATATCTCCTACTTTCCTCATTCGTGCTTATCAATTATAACTATTCATCGTCTTCCAGTTTTCTGCCTAACCCGTTTCTGCAAATAGATTTCTTTCCTCTCCTATATATATATTACCTTTGCAGTGATTTAATGGCACCTAAAAGCAAGAGAATGGCATCATTCGGACCTTCCCTCGTGCCTACCACGTATGAAGAGTCATTCGATATGTTAGTATCGAAGATTTACTTCGAGCAGATCCTCTCCGACGAGGATCTAGAGTCGCCGGTCCTAGCCCCGCTCGCCAACACTCTCCGCGAGAACGGATTACTGGAATGGGCCAAGCTCTGCCCCTCTCACTTGCTCAGGCGTCAAGTCGGAGAATTCTACGTCAATCTTGTTCGCCCCCTTGACGGTTCAGAGGGAGTTTCTACGAAGGTGTCCTGCCGACAAAGAGATGTTCCAGCAAGGACGATACGTCGTGTCTCCTTCTCCATCGACGTGTTCGATGTCCTCCGGTACATCATACCAATCAACCATACCGCCACCGAGTTCCTGGAGAATATTACCGATGAACAAGCGGATGAATTTCTTCAGGATGCTCTGATCGAGCCAGAGCGGTTGAGGAGCAACATGCAAAGGACTAAGCTGAAGCCGGAACACCGCCTGCTGTTCGACGCCGTGTCGAAGGTCGTGTTCGGATACAGTGGCGCGTTTGGCGACATCAGCCGACCTAAACTGAAGCAGCTGGTGGCCCTGGAGCACCAACACCAAATCAACTGGTTCTAATATTTTCTGAACCAGTTGATGGTGGAAAAGTTAAAGATCTCTGAGACCACAGCCGAGTCTGGAGAGAAGCTGCTGAGTGTGAAGGGCACGCTCAATTTCGGCTGCAAAATCTCCGCCCTCATCCTCCTCGCAACAAAGGACCGCAACATGGTCTGGGCTGACTGCGAGGAGACGCCACTAAAGAAGCTGTTGCTGTTCCCGACGGCCAAGAAAGCACAGGAGGTGCTGAGGAGTGTCTACACTCCTAAGGACAAAAGGGAGTCGGGAAAGCCAGCTGAGTCAGCAGCTGAGGGGGAACAAGCTGCTGCTCGTCCCACAAAATCCAAAGCCTCACGTCGCCGAGCTGACGCTGAGAAGGAGTCGACTGACGAACCTGCCCAGAAAAAGTTAAGGGTAAGGTTCAAGAAGGCAATCAAGAAGGCAGCTGAGGTGCCAGCTGATGAGCCAACTGATGTTCCAGCTGATGAGTCAGCTGATGAGCCAGTTGAGGTTCCAGCTGAGGAGCCAGCTGAGAAACAAGCTCCAGACGAGGAGGGAGCGCAGGTCGAGTCCACACCTGCTGAGGAACGCTCCGAATCCAGCCGCTCAGCTGAGGTCGCATCGCTCGAGATTGTCCCTCGAGGCCCCGGAGCTGATGAGGCTGAGGGCATGGAGACGTCGGTTGCATCCTCCTCATCTGAGGACCACGAAGATGTTACCACCTCCCCCACAGCTGGAGTGAATGTTGTACCGCCCCCAGAGCCTCTTCCTCTCTCTACCCAAACCGAGCCAGAAATTCCGAGCTCTCAGCTCGATGCCAACATCGTGACCGCTCCTTCGGCCGATGTTGAGGAAACCATTGCACCCTCTTCCCCAACTGAATCCCAAATTCCGAGCTCTTAGCTCGATGCCGATGTTGTGACCGACTCTTTGGCCAACATCGATGAACCTCTTGAACCCGAACCATACAATCTCACCCCCTCCCCGATCAACGAAGCGGAGGACCTGCAGGCTGTTGCTGACGAGCACGAAGGCAGGGTGGCCTACTGCTTTCAAAAGCTGTTGGGTCTGTTCCCTGCGGCTCACGACATGCCCATCTTCGCCACACTGGGAACCGAGCTACTGTACCAGTTCCACCTGATCTTTAGCCAGTGGTATGTCAAGGAGGACACGATCAGGGTACTGAGCTGGGACAGGCTGAAGTCTGATGAGTCCCGCATCTGAGCCTACTTCAACTTTTCCAACTTGGAGGTGGCATACAACAACCGGATCGCGCTGCTCACTAGACGGATGCACCAGAGTCTGGCTGAAGGGAAGGACACAAGGGAGGCAGCTGGAAAGGAGTGCGTCGACTTCCTTGACAGCATGTTAGTGAAATCGGCTGACTTCCTTGAAGATGTCGATGCAGCAGCTACCGCCGCAAAGGAAGAAGAGGACAACATGAAGCTGTACCTGGCAAACCGTCAAGCCATGGTCACAGCTGAGCCTCTAGCTCAGTCTGCTCAAGCCTTTCCAGCTGCTCAGCTCGCTCCTTCAACAGAACAAATCTGCGAGCTAGTGGCTGAGAGGGTCAACCAGTTGAGGACCGAGCTGCTCACCAACCTCCAGCACCAACAAGATGACCAGTTGAGGGAGTTGGCAGCTCAAGAAGTGAAGTACCAACAACTGGTGGAGGAGAATGCCGAGCTGAAGATGAAGCTGAATGATCTCTCCTCCTCTACCAGTCAGGACATGTCGGAGCTGAAATCCACTCTGTTGGGCTTGAAGTCGGAAGTGAATGTCTTCAAGTCCTTGGCTGACTCAAATCTGGCCAAGTCCTAACAGACGCAGGATGCTGAATGGGAGTTCCGGTTCGAGTCGCGTTGGGTTGAGTTCATTGCCTTTCAGACAGAGGTCAACGACAACCTCTCTGTCTTGAAGAAGGCAGAACAAGAGCGCCAGGACTCCGAACTGGCGAAGAAGATCGAGCTGGAGTGTGCGGTCGATGAACTCTTCAACCGTGTTCAATCCACCGAGGCCAAACTCAGCTCTCTGGACGGTTCAGCAGCAAGCCTTGTTGCTGATGCCAAAAAGGGGGAAGAGAAGGAGACGAAGGGTGAAGCACAGGAAGAAGAAGAGACCCAAGAAGAAGGAGTGCCAGCTGCTCAACCATCCAAATCTCAGCTGAGGAGAAGGAAGTCTGCTGCTGCCAAGTCAACCGAAGTCGGTGGAGCCGAAATGACTAAGAACTTGGAGCAGGCAAAGAAGATTGGAGTTCCCTACAGCTCCATAGCCGAGATCGCAGCCGAGCTGGATTCTGAACTCGACGGGATAACAACCGAAGAGTGCATTGCAGCGGCCAAGGCTATGGATGTAGAGGAGAAGGACTATATGAACCCGAGCTGGATCAGAAAGTTTGCCGCCAGCCAGGCGAGGAGGGTGAACCAGTTCGAGGATGAGCTGAAGAAGGTTTCTCAGAACCTGGACCGCAACGTTGCCTCCCGCAGCCGACGCCGCATCAACAAAATCCAATCAAAGGCGGAAGCTCGGTTGAATCAACAAAGGTTACCTCTAAAGTCCAAGGTTGAGAGTCGGTTCAGGCATACCGACAAGTGGATGCCGACCGAGTGGAATGAGGAGTGGGAGCTGTTCAAGCAGGAGTTCGTGAACGACTTCTATTACAGGAAGGTTTACGCAACTGACGACCCAAGGAGAGCGTTCAAGGAGGCGCTGACTGAGTTGCACTCAGGTGACCTGGGCATGTTCAGTCAATTCAGGAGGGCCATGATTGACGCCAACCTGGACCTGAACACTGTTCCAGTTCCCAAGAGGGTTACTTATCGGCCACCTCTTCTCCCGGATTCCAACAACCCGAACCGCACGAAGATTGCATCTGAGGCGAGGCAGGTCTGCAAGGAGCATGGAGTGGATATTTCCAAGGAGTCACCTGCTAAGAGGGAAATTTTTGTAAGGATTTTTGGCAAGTATGGGCTACAATACTAGCTCAGTTAGTTTTCTAGCAACTGTTCTAATTTTTCAGTTTTTGTGCCTATCTTTTGTAACAATCAGTTGTAATGAAAACTATTCAGTTATAAGATTCACCTTGATGAACAATCCCTCATTGTCCAAGCTCTGAATCACAAAGTCTTTTAAATACCATGTTATAACTGTGCTAACCCTTTTGATGTTTTATCTTATAGACTGTCTAGAATTTCAGCTGAGATTTTAGATAAGTTAGTGAGGTTTAGATCAGTAGTGGTTTCAAGTTGTAAGTGGTTTTGGCATCATCAATAAGGGGGAAATTGTTGGAAAATTTATTAGTAAAAGTTTTGATGAATTCCTAAACCGACTGACCCCAACCGAGTAGATGTTGCCAGAACCTAATGTTAGAATTTAGGCTCGCTGTTTGAGCAAAGTTAAGATTTTATCTTTACAGGTCTCCAACTGAAGATGGCAACAAGGCGTCACTCAGACAGAACATCAGTTGTGAAGAAAGACAACTGAGAGTTCATATGTTCAGATGCAAACAAGGGGAAATCTTCGGAACATCAGTTGTGAAGGAAACCAACTGAGCGTTCATCATATGAGAAACAGTTGAAAGGAAGAGAACATCAGATGAAAAGGAAAGTCATCTGAGGGTTCAAACCCAACCGAGTAAACACAAGGAAGACAACTGAGTGTTCAGTTTCAGAACCTCAGTTGTAGAACTCGAACAAGAAGATTAACTGCTTGAAGTTCAAAGTCAGCTGAGAGTTCAACAGTTCAGAACATCAGCTGAAAACCACTCAGATGAAGATCAAGACTTTCAACCGACGAACCGAGGTTGACTGTCAGAAAGGTTAAGATTTGAATTTCAAAAGGAAGTCACATGAGGGTTTGACCGTTCAGTCATTACCCCATCTGGCCCAACACAAGGCTGTCTCAGATGGAAAGCAGAAGAGCACAGATGCCATATCGGGAAAGTCTGCAGAGATGAGAGACAAGCCATCGCTATCAACCGATCAGAGATCAACTGCTCCTCCAACGGCTAGTTGATTCTCTCCGCCTATAAATAGAGGCATTCTCTCATTCGAGAGAGATACAAGAGACACACACGAGACAGACTGAAGCAAGAGAGAAAAGTACAATCACAAGAGAATCAAGCTAAAATCCAATTCTAAGAACATCAACAGCTGAGAGTTCAAGAGTGATAGAACATTAGTAGCTGAGGGTTCATAGAGTGAAAATCTGTCTTAGATCTTAGTTTGAGTGTTTATTCGTTCAAGCCTTAGATCCAGCTCTCATTCGTGATCGAGCTGTAGTTGGAAAAACCCACCCACTCTCACACCCTAAAAAGTGTGCTAGGACATTACTCTTCCTGTAATTGAGTAGTCAGGTCGTCAAGTACCCGCAAACTTGACATAGGCTGTTTAGTGCCCGGAAACTAAACTGTAAGGTCGATAAGTACCCGCAAACTTATCCTTAACGGTTGCTCAGCCCGCGTAAGCTGAGTGGTTCTGTCCAGAAGAACTTGGACTGAGGTGTGAGGATTCACACCTCCCCGTGGACGTAGGAGGGTTATCTCCGAACCACGTTAAATCCTGTGTGTCTGTGTTTGTTTTTATTCAGTTGCATCTGCATTTTTATCTGATCAATCTAACTGACATACAAGCCTCATTTGCACATTTTCAACCGATCTGTTTTGGTTCTTGACCAACCGAGCTGTTTTGCGTGAGTTGCATTTAACGAGTTTATTTTTTCCACCACATTCCGCACAGCCTCACTCTTTCAGCTGAGGTCGCTTACTCAGCTGTGAAATTCCAACTGAGTCATCTTTTACTCAGTTGAAGTGATTTTTCAGGTTTAAGTTTTTAAATCCTAACTGGTGTATTCCACCCCCCCATACACCAGTAACTCGTTTCGGGACCATCAGTGATGTTCTCAAGGTTCGATCTAAAGACACTCAGACACAATCTAATGCTCTAGAACTCTCAACAAGTGATGTTCTTAGAGACTAAATCTAATTCAGCTCGAGTAAGGAATATAGTTCTTCCTTTCGCTCTGTCTCGTCTCGTGTGTCTTCTCTTGTGTGTCTTCCCTTGTGTGTCTTGTATCTTCTTCGAATGAATGAAGGCCTCTATTTATAGGCGGAGAGTATCAACTAGCCGTTGGAGGAGCTGATGATCTTTGTTCTTTGAAAGCGATGGCTTGTCTCTGATCTCTGCAGACTTTCCCGATATGGCATTTGTGCTCTTCTGCTTTCCATCTGTGATTGCCTTGTGTTGGGCCAAATGGGGTAATGACTGAACGGTCAAACCCTCACATGACTTCCTTTTTGAAATTCAAATCTTAACAACAGACTTCCAACAAGGAGTGGTCGGTTAAGACTTTCGATCTTCAACTAGCTTGTTCTTCAGCCGATGTTCTATCTGCCAACTAACAGTTGAACTCTCAGCTGACTTCATCTTCAAGCTGTTGATCTTCTTGGTTGAGTTCTACAACTAACACTCAGTTGTCTTCCTCGTATCTGATCAGTTGGGTTCGAACGCTCAGATGACTTTCTTTCATCTGATGTTCTCCTCCCTTTTACTGCTTCTCATCTGATGAGATGAACGCTCAGTTGTCTTTCTTCACAACTGATGTTCTGAAGACTTCCCCCTCTTTGCATCTGAAGAAATGAACTCTCAGTTGTCTTTCTTCACAACTGATGTTCTGTCTGAGTGATGCCTTGTTGCCATCTTCAGCTGGAGACCTGTAAAGATAAAATCTTGACAATGCTCAAACAGCGAGCCTACCTACTAACATTAGGTTCTGGCAACATCTACTCGGTTGGGGTCAGTTAGTTTTGGAATTCATCAAAACTCTTACTAATAAATTTCCCAACACATTGTTTACTCATTTTTTTTTATTGATCAATCCATTTTAGTATTTATTAGTTGTCACTTAAGATTTATTAATTCCCTATTAGGAATTATTTATCCATTTAGGGTTTATTAATCCCAATAACAATTTGTCCAAATGATTAACAGTTATGTTATCGTGAATAAAAGTAACAACCGTTTTGAAGAAAAGTAATCTTTTTGAACAATTACTATTCTTCACATCAATAATTACTTTTTCTTACGTCAATAATTACTTAATAAAATAGTTAAAAGTACAAGTTGTCGTAAATAAAAGTAAATATATTTGTTAAGAAAAATAATTCTTGATATGAACAAATGTAATGTTTCGAAAATATTACTTTTATTTACGACAATGTTTATTTTTATGACAAATTGTATTTTTACTTATTTGGTTAAATAATTATTGTAGTAATAAAAAGTAATCATTAATATGAAGAAATGTAATGTTTCAAAGGTATTACTTTTCTTCTCGACAATTGTTATTTTTGTTCACGAGAAAGATTATTTTTAATTATTTTGTAAAGTAATTATTGTCGTGATGATTAGTGATCGTTGACATGAAGAAAGGTAGTGTTTCAAAAATATTACTTTTCTTCACGACAATGTTTATTTTTGTTCACGACAACTTATACTTTTAGTTATTTGCTCAAGTAATTATCGTCGTAATGAAATGTAATCATTGACAAGATGAAAGGTAATGTTTCAAACATATTACTTTTCACAATAATTGTTACTTTTATTCACGACAACTTGTACTTTTAGTTTTTTTGGTCAAGTAATTATTGTCGTGATGAAAAATAATCATTTATATAAAGAAAAGTAATGTTTCAAAAATATTAAATTTCTTAATAATAATGTTTATTTTTGTTCAGGATAACTTGTACTTTTAGTAATTCGCTCAAGTAATTATTGTTGTAATGAAAAGTAATTATTGACATGAAGAAAGGTTATGTTTCACAATTAGTTTTCTTAACAATAATGTTTACTTTTATTCACAACAAATTGTAATTTTAGTTATTTGGTGAAGTAAATGAAAATAAAATGTAATTGGGGATTAACTAATCTTAATAGAATAAATAATTTATAAGAAAAATAATTAAAAAACAAACTTCTATGTAGAAGAAAAAAAAGACAAAAAATCATAAAAGGGAAAAGAGTTGTTCAAAAAGAAAACAAAAAGAAAAAGAGAGAATAAAAAAGTATTAGAAAATGAAGAAAAAATGAGTAAAGAAGGAAGTGAAAAAGAAGAAAACAAAAAGAAAAAAAAAATTAGAAAATAATGAAATAACAAGGAAAGAAGGAAGAGAAATGAAGGAAAAAAAAAAAAAAAGGGAAAGGGAAAGGGGAAGGCAAGCCGCTAACAACTTTACCACTAGGCTAAGTAATTTAGTTGGTGAAACAATGCACATTGTTGTATATATTAGTAAGTTAGGAGAATTTTTTTTTTTGTTTTAAATGCACGGGTCGGACGGGATCAAACCTGACCCGTCTCACTCTATGCACAAATGCACACAAGTCCGACCCTTTACTTTTTTAGCATTTTTTGAGTTATGTACATAAAAAGGTAAATGAAAAAAAGAAAACGAAAATAAAAGCCGGTATCAATGGTTCAAAAAGTGCACAGCACCTCTTGCTGTGATCCCCTACAAAATAGAGGATCCAAATCCATATTCACGGCTCTTTTCTTGATCTCAATTACACGTATCAAATAGACCATCATTTTAATGTGACGAATGATTGTTTTTTAAAATTCATTATTTTAAAAAAAATGAATTAATTATTATCAAAGTTATTTATATTAATTGCATAGTAGATGTCCATGATTTATTAATTCTCCTTATTTAAACGTATTAGTACATAATAACCGTGTGTATCATATTCACATCAAGTAAGTTGCAAATTTAATAAGAGCATTTACAGCAAGAAACGAGGGGCGGTGTCGATCGGCGGTGTCGAGCCGCTCGACACACCCCCCACTCGACACACCCCTGTGTCGATACCGTTGTGGGGGGATCGACACCACCCCGTGTCGATGGTGAGGCGAGCGCGATGTCGATCGCTCGATCCCTCCCTCGACTCCGCCACCTTGCAAAATGGGGACACGTGGCATGTCCCCATTGGTCCGTCGATATTTTTTTTTAATTTTTTTGAATTAACAAAATCAAAAATCAACGGTAAAAAAATAAAATGTGTCCAACGTATACATTTTCATCATCAACGGCTATATCCCATTTTTTCACTATATATATCCCTTTATTTTATTCATTCTACACACCAAAAAATTTCTTTCTTCATCCATTCTTCTCTACAAAAAAAATTACTCTTTCAATCATATTTTGTGCAAAAAAATGGCCGACGACCAGTTTAATTCGTGGTACTGGCAAACTTTTGGTTCAATCCCATCGAACCAATCTCCAAATCCGACGAATCCACCTCCCAATCCGGCGAATCCAAGCTCTTGAGGCATATCCCGACTTTCATTCGTGGTAGTGGCAAACTTTTGGTTAAATTATTATAATGTTGTAGTTTTTAATTATTGTATTTTTTTTAATTAGTGTATGTTGTAGTTTTTTTTTTAAATTCAATAAAATTGTCATTTATTAATTTCTGAATTTAATTAAGTTAGTTTTTATAATATTTATTACAAATAAAAAAAACAACAAAATAAAATCTATTCAATTATTAAAATCACGTTTCCCAGTGCTTAGACCTAGGTCTTACTCAACCCCATTGTAGTGGAGAAACCAACCTATGTCTAACTCAACACCACCAATCATTAAAATCACGCTTCCCAGTGCTTAGACCTAGGTCTAACAAGACCCTTGTAGTACATGCTCTAAGATCGTCTTTTTCGAAAAAGAATGTATTTGTGTGACAAAATATCAATATATTAAAGAAAATGAGCCCCATATCATGAGTTAATTTTGAACAACAATCATAAATGATACTCCCTCTGTCCCGCTCATTTTGTCTCCCTTTCCTTAAATGGACGTCCCACTCATTTTGTCTACATACAATTATAGACATAATGAATGGTTGTAAGAGTTTCTCTCTCATCCCCTTCAAATTTCATCCACTAGTTTATTAAACAAACAACTTTTCTTAATCTCCGTACCCAATAGTAAGGAGACAAAATGAGCGGGACGGAGGGAGTATGAATTAATTAATGACATAATCCAATATATATTTTATGTTGAGAAAATTAGTAAATGTATTGATTTATTCTAAAATCCAACTGATCCCAATCGGATAGATGAAGCCATCAGTCTGAACTTAGCTAGAGCTCACTGTTTGAGCATAGAGATTTTTTATCTTACAGGATTCAAGTGAAAAAAAGTCAACCAGACTGAGAAGGCAGTTGGTCAATCGGACCACAACTCGATTGACTCCATGATTGAACCATGTAGCTCATGCATGTCGATCAGTTGTGTTGAAATCAGACGTCACAAAGCCAAGAAGAGAAGACTTTGAAGACGGTGAAAGAAGAAGAGTTGAATTTTAAATTCAAATCTACTTGAAAGTACAAAACAACCTGTAACTTTCTATAAATGGGCAGACCACGAAGACTTGCACAAAGCAAGGGTTGCAGTTACCATTTTAGGAAAGAATGCTGTGGAGTAGGTGGAGTGTGATGTTCTATAGCAGAGGTCAAACGACTCTTTCAAAAGGCTAATTGATCTCTCTCTCTATAAATGGAGGTCTCCACAATGCGAGAAGACTATGGATAAGACGAGTAAGAGAGCATACACGCGCAAAGAAGCAGAAAAAGAATTCAAGCAGAATCTCTCTCGCCAAGCAAGAACAAGTAAGCTGAAGAACCGGTAGAAGTTGAGAGTCCATTCCTCCTCTTATTCTTCCATCTAGCCTCTTAAAATCCCCATTCTTTGATCGAGTCTAACATTCTAAGTTCTTGCATAGTTTCTTAGCAGACTCTCTTTTGAAGATTTGAGTCTCTAAGCCTTAGAAAGAAGTCTCCACTTTTTTAAGTGTAGAAGGCTTCATAGTTGAAAAAAACACTAACCCCCAAACCCTATGTCTTTCTTTGAGCCCGTAATCAAAGAAACTAGGTTCCTTAGAACCCGCAATCTAAGTTAGGTTGTACACTTGCCCGCAAAAGTGTTATAAGGCCTTATTCGAACCCGTAATCGAACTGGTTAGGTTGTTTGGTACCCGTAAAGCAAACGAAATGTTTGATAAGCACGTGTAAGCTTATCTAGTGATTTACTTCCCCGAAAGAAAGTCATGGACGTAGGAGGTCAATCTCCAAACCACGTAAAAATACTATATTCTTTATTTCAATAATTATTTTCAGTTAACTAACCAACTGACACTGCATAATAGTTTTGTAAAATGGCACTAAGAGTTTGGGAACTTGACCTTTCACCCAAAAGAATTTCAGTTTAAGTAATGAGTTTAAATTTCACCATTTTCCGCATAGCAAAACTCTTTTAAAAACCTCAGTCAGAATTATACAGTTGACCCTCAGTCAAAGAAGTCAGCTATGCACCTAGCTGAGTGATCACCTCCAACTGACCTCTTCAGTTGTCGAGCCAACTGAACTCAGCAGTTCGTAAAGAGATAAGGTTTTTAAATTTAAAAATCCTTACTAATATATTCTCCCCCAATACATCAGTTACTCGTTACCAGGACCATCATTTTCCTATACGAATATGTATATAAAGAGGTTCATATAATTAGTTGGCATTCCTAGATGTTGATGAGGTGTAGATTAAGTGGTTGGGTGAGGTACCACAAGTCTCTTTCTTTAATAAGAGGTTTTGGGTTCAATTCCACCTGAATGCAGTGTAGTGAATGGTCTCACCTTTAGGTGGTGTAGAAGTCTCACCTATATAATGATGTAGTGGTCTCACCTATGATGTAGAGATCACACTTATATGATGGTGCAGTGATTTATTTGATTATATACCAATATATTTACCTCATGTAATTTCCTGAAGAAAAATAATTGGTATTGATGTATATTGAATATACAACTTAAGATGAGAATAAATTAGTATAATTATTTAATAGACTTGGATAAGTATAAACTAATTTCATATATTGCAGTATAACATTTGAATTTATATTTAAAAATTAATTTTTAATTTTTTATATCATTATATATATATATATATTAAAAATGTATACTTTAAACTATTCAAGTTTAAAATTACTATGACGATTTAAGATATTTAAAATGTAAACAAATTGTAATATTTTTACTTGGATTGAAAATGGGTTTATGTATATAAATAAACAAGTTTGCGTAATTATGGGACATTACTATACATGTTGTAGTAGAAGCGAGTGGTAAAATTATTTGTTAATAAATGTTGAGAAATCGGTTTCTTAAATTGTATTATCTCCATTCCATTTTAGATGATACTTTGTTTTAGTATTAAGGACGTATAAAGATTAGATAGGGTTCACAATTTTTTATGAGATAATTACTTTCATTTTGTGTATGTGTCATTTTAGATGAGACATCCCAAAATAAAAAATGTGTCATCTTAAATGGAAAGGATAAAGTATAATTTTAATTTACACTTGAAACTATATACTTCCTCCATCCACAAAATAAACTCTTACTTATCCATAAAAAATTGTCCACGAAATAAACTTCTACTTCACTTTTTTCAATCACATCATGTGGGACTTTACTATATTTACAATAATTTTCATTCTCATTTTAGTTTTTCCACTCATAATAAGTGGGACCTTTATTCCACTCACAACAACTTTAACTTTTCTATCTTTTTCACTCACAACAAGTGAGATCCTTATTCCACCTACAACAATTTTAACTTGCATTTCACTTTTTACACTCTCAATAAGTGGGACATAAACTCCACTAACAACACCTTTATCAATTTTCTTAGCTTCCGTGCCCAAAATAAAATGAGAGTTTATTTCATGAATGGAGGAAGTATATTTTAGAGTAATTATAGGAAAATAGCTTTTCTCTGGATAAAAATACTAATTATACTACCGATTTTAAAACATATAAAAATTACCAATTTTTAACTTTTTGCCACTAGATCTTTTACTTAATGGAATTCAACTTTATTATGGTTTTCACATTTGCAAAAATATGAATTCACATATTATTATTATTTCTCATTTTCAAAAATGTGAATTTACAAATTGACATTTGCAAAAATGTGAATTTATATATTATTTGGGATATAGTTACTTTATGGCCCGATCTTTTGCCCTTTAGTTATTTTATAGCCTGACCTTAAAAAATTATAAAAAATAATCTGACCTTTAGCCGTTATGCTCATTTATGGAACGAGAGCAGAAAAGAGGTGACCAAATTTCACATCACATTGACGGATTCATACGTGACATTTTCGCACAATGATTTTTAACCTCGTCATCACCCTTTTTCCTATTCTTTTTTGGTTTGACACATGAATTCGGTAATGTGACGTAGAATCCGATCACCACTTTTCTACTCCCGTGTCATAAGTGGGTATAATATTAAAGATCATGCCATTTTTCTAATTTTTAAAAGGTCGAACTATAAAATAAGTAAAGGGTAAAAGTTCAGGTTATAAAATAACTATATCCCATATTATTATACATGTGATTTTTATATAATTGTGATTTCACATATTATTTTATGTGATTCACATATTTTACTGATAAAATCTAGGGAGAAAGACAAAAAAAGTCCAAAAATAGTAGTTTTGTACGTGTTTAAAAACGTTGATATGATAAGTATTAAAAATATGATGTAATATAGCCATAATGAATATTAAAGTATAAATTTTGACACACCCTTTTTATAAATATAAATATGGCCATTTGATCCATCCCCAAACCCACTTTGATCCAATTACCCATTTAACTTTATTGTATACCCTCCTCCTTCCAACTCTCGCCAAATTCAATTCACAAATTCTCTTTTCTCTCTCTATTCTGCTTCTCTCTCTACTGCTGTGTTCTTCGTCTTTTTCTCTCATCTTTTCCTAGTTTAGCTTAGAATGCAACATGGTATCATTCACCAGTGATGAAATTTCATAGTGATTTTCTGGTTTTGCTTCAAATCAATCAATCAATTCTCGATCGATTTCTCTAGTTAATTTCTGTCAGATCTGTTTTTTTTTTTTTGTTCCGATCCGGTTTTGCACCAATCAATGCAATGGAAACTCCTACTTCCCCTGCTACTCTGCCACATTTTCCTCTCATCATCAAGCTTGACCGCTCCAATTACACGTTCTGGCGCGCTCAATCTCTATCTGCGATCCGTGCTCACGGATTCCATGAGTTCATCGCTGCGACAGCGGCACCGCCTCCTCCGCTACTTCCGGCGACATCTACTGGTGTGCAATTGCCCAATCCAGCACATTCTCTCTGGATCCGCAGGGATCAACTTCTTCGCAGCTGGGTATGAATCTCCAATTGAGTACAGTGGGCCTGTCATGAACGATCCAATAATGCATTTGCTACAGAGCGGCAACAAGATGATCAATGAAAACAAGCCGGGATGGCACCACAGTTGTTCTTCCTCGTAGTTGGAACACGTTATGAAAGAGGATTTTTCATGAAAAAACTAGTGAATATGCTGGTTTGTTGTGATCTAACTGCTAAGATGCTACTAAGAGGCATTCATTATACTAATTAATACTACTACATCTTCTAAAGATATTGCTTCGCTCTCTTAAAGTTGTCACATGCTCTTGGTAAATTGGGAAAATATGTGATAATCATCATAGTAGACTTTAAATGTAAACTCTTGCCTACTTTGACAACTACTCCAACCGTCCTTTTTATTTGTTCCTATTTGGGTGTTGGCACAGGTTTTAAGAAAACTGAAAAAGTGGTAGTTGATGGAATAAAAGTGTATTTGAGGGGTAGTTAGTGGTAGATCCATATTGAATAAATGTAGTGACAAAGTGAAAAAGGTAGTGATAAAGTGATAGTTGATGGAATAAAGGTTGTTAGTGGTGGGCCCATAGTGAAAAAAGATAGAAATAGGGTGAAGGAATGTGAGTATATTTGTAAATGTGTTCAAATGGGTACAAATAAAAGGGACAAAAAAAATATGATAAGTGGGAACAAATAAAAAGGACGGAGGGAGTATTAATTATTATTGGCTTTCCATGATGTCTGTATATTTTTAAGATCTTGAATTCTTGATCTCTACATATTTCGTGAAAATGATTTTGGGTTTACTGGTGATATGGTACGAATGGGACAAATGGATTTCGTTCATTCCAATTTGTACCAAAATGTTGGCACATTTGGAACTAATTAAACCATTCACCCTAATAATACTAGTAATTTAGAACAATTGGAACTAATAAGATCATTCGTCCCAATTGTACCTAATCTGCAGTTGGGACTAATAAGGCTAAATTTGTACGAGATGTACTAGAACAATTGATACTAATAAGACTAAATTTGTACCAGATGTACCAGAACAATTGACACTAATAAGACTAAATTTGTACCAGATGTACCAGATGCGTGATACCCGCCCGAAACGATCCGCGCCCGCACGCGTCTGACCCGACGCGCTTTGCCTTCAAGTAAGGGTTTTTTTTTGTCCCAAATTGAAAAAAAATTGCCGAAATTTATAATTTTGAAGAAGGTGGACCAAAATTTATGTTTTAGTGGCCATTATGGCTATTTCAAAATTTGTCTCATTAGTATTTTTATCTCTAAAAGTTGTACTATCCCACTTGACTCTATATTTTATTGCTCGATAAGAAAATTTAAAGGTCGTGCGACCGTGGACATGAACCTAGGAGTGTAAATTCGGAACAAGTCGGGTATTTAATATGAAATTTGCTGGTATCCCCACTCAATTTTTCTCTAAATCAACTGTTCGAACCCGTTCCATTTTAATATAATGGTACCCAATATCGGACCAGACTTTCATGGGTCGGTTACACTACCCATATGTACCCATTTGAAAAAACAAAAAAAAAAGAAATGAGGGAAATAAGAAGTGTAAGAGAGCACACTCTTGCTTAGAACACATGGTGTATGGTGTTGTTGGTGTACATTATTTTTTTTTTAAATTAATTACTCCCTCAATCCACTATATCGTTTCACTTTTGCTTTTTAAGTTTATCCATGATATAGCTAGAGTCCACATAATACATAATATTTAACCTTATATATTCTACTACTTCACTCACATTTATAGTGAGACTCTTACTTCACTCACAATAATATCTACTACTATCCACTACTACCTACAATATTCTTTAAAAGTCATGCCATCCATAAGAGCTGTCAAATTTTTGGAGAGTTCACTGGTGCAAATTTTTTTCATAGTGGTGTCATTCTTTCAAATTAGCTCTCTCATTTTAATCCATCCAATACATTGTTGTCACCTCACCTCTCTCGCTCTCTCCCTCCTCTCTCACTCCGCCTGGCACACCAAAATGGCAGAGTTCCGCCATTCTACTCCGCTAGTGAAAGGTCTGCAGTGGCAGCGCCCACCAAACATTTCTTGCCCACAGTGAGCGCTAGCGGGTAGCTAGCGTCGTTCTAGGTGCTCTAATGTAGCAACTATATTGTGAATTTAGATAAATAAGAATAATATAAAAATAATAAAATATATAAATAGTTTGACTAGGTTTGCGGATGTGACGAGTAATCATTACTCGAAATAATTTAAATTATCTACTCCGAAACCCATTTAGAACTTGAAAAATTCAGGTAATGGGTACCAATACACGGAAAATGAAGGGACGGGTCCGCGTTACCCGGAAACCAGCAACATGAATTAACACCCCTACTTGAATATGAGACCTTTGGCGTGAGGCATTAAACACTCTACCACTAAGTTAACATACGCACAGTTCCTTTTGTAATATTCAGGGCTTAATCACATGTTACTTTGCGAGTTTGATAACAAAATGCAAAATTTTTAATCATATTTAAGACTAATAACGGGCATATAAATAATGGATATTTATAAAATATATGATTTATGTTACTTTGTGATATTCAAATTATTAATAGCATATATTATACGAGCATAAGATGTGAACACGCTGAATTTTTTTAATATAATTTGAACGGTTATGTATATATGTAAACGAGTGCAATTAATTAAGGGGCATTTATTAACATATGAATTTTAGAATAAATTGGATACTATATGACTAATTTTCTACAAATAATATAGGGATAAGTAGCAATTACCTACCTAAGGTCTAAGGGACAAAAGTAATTAGGCCCTCAATGTTTGAAGAAGGGCATTTACACCATCAACGTCTTGTCCTTAGTGCAAATAGGCCTTTACCTCTAACGGAAAAGTTAACGGCGTTAACTTTTATCTTTTCCCTATTTATGTCTTTTTCTTTTTATGTTCATTTATGTTTATTTCAACCTTATATTTGGTTTTCACGAATAATAAAACCCATACTTCCAAATTGGTATCAGAGCCCTAGGTTTATTTAGGAATTATATTTAATTTATTATTTAATATGAGTATTATTCCTAACGGAGGAGACATCCAAGTTTACATGGATCCGGACAACTGTCCGAGATGCGAGTGTTACAGGAACTATCTTGAATATTTCAAGATAGATAAAGATAATTTACAGGAGGCCATGACCTACTGGGAGGAACGCTTAAACCAAAGCGTTAGAAGCAGGGATGACGAAGATATTATCTACAGTCATCAAAATAAAGAAAAGAGTCGACGACGTCTCTTTGTTAATGCTTATCTTACAAAAGCATTGACAACACTGATGAACCAGGAACATCAATTCCATAATTGATGGCTCAACATTACCCAAAGGAGAAAGGAATAGCAAATATTCCCAACTACCGAGATATCGTCCCAGATACCTCTGAAATATTGAGGGATCTAAGGGAGATATAGAAGACGGCGCAACATTATGGCAATAGATTCTATGGTGTACCAAAAGATTTGCACAGGATATCAATGATGTTGGAAGAAAACAAAAACATCCTCGTGGATATCCAATCCAGAATTGAGAAGCTAGAACAGCAACCCCGTTCCGGTCGACTAAGATGGAATTCTTTTATCAATGAACCCATCTACTCAAAAAAGGTGGAAGAAGTAAAGAAGGATCCACAAACTGAAGCTCTCTCAAGAATGCTTCGAGGTGAAAAATTATGAATCACCCCGAAAGACTCAATCTTGAGGATCTGCAGGAGTTGGCCGAGTCCTTTGCCAACCTAAAAGTGATCGATTTAAAAATGAACGACCAAATAGTTGCAGCTCAGGGACAACAAGGACCACAAATGGTAAACCCAGAGAGGCAACAAATCCACGACGAGCATATGAGAGATGCTCGTGACTATCATGTTGGAGCAAGGTTTAACCCAATCACATCAGATGATGCCCAGCTGACGGTTAGAAGAACAAGAAGAAGGCAACCTAGATTGCAGGATACACATGTTGGAAAGGTTAGCTTGGATCCTATTCATCCATACGGAGTGATGCTCGATATCGATGAAGTCAATTTCATAGATCGAGAATCTGTTATTGATGAATGGGTTTCAGCCATGAGGATCGCAGCAGCAATGCTCAATCTTGACAAAGAGGGATTTATTAAAATCCTTGAGACAAGTCTCGCTGGAGTAGTAAAGATTGCTTGGGAAGGGATCTCAACAGATCTTAAAAAGCAATGCTTTGATGGGATCAATTCCTTGACCTAAATGATTAGAAAGATGGCGTTACTTATCAAAAATCATTTCCTCGGAGAAGGATATTTCGAAGGATACGATGAAGAGAAAAGGAAGAAATACTTGATGGCATTGTATAATTTGAGACTTGCTGTCTTGAATCAACAAACGCTCAACAAGTTTTTGCAGCTCTTCACTATTTATCAGCACCAATCAAAAGCTAATGATCGGACTGCAATGGAAATTTTCTTTCCAAAATTTCCAAGTCTATGGAAGGAGATGTTAATCCGAGATTACAAACTAGGAGATCTCGATAATGATGCCAAAAGGATGACATATGTACATCAAAAGCTCTCAGAGTGGTGTCAGCAAGCCACGACCTTGAGAAATATGAAGAAGCTGAGGAGGATCAACAAAGCAACCCTTCTAGGTTGTGATGACAATGATCTACCAACGATCATTGGAGGAGAACCACCAAGGTTGAAAAGAAGTAAAAAACATAGATTTTAGCCCTACTACAAAGGTGGAAAATCAAGAAGAAGTTCTTGGAAACCAAGAACGATGTGGACACGTCAGAAGGCAAGAATCTACAAATCTGGCCAAAGAAGCAGTCCAAATAGGTTTTCAACCCGAGGATCTGGGATAAATAGATCTCAAGGAAGGATACCAGCCAAGAAGACTTTCAGACGGACTCATACTAGAGCTAATGAAAGTTTTAAAGATTGTAACTGCTGGACGTGCGGTGCAAAGAGAAATATTTCAACAAATATATCAGTTCGAAGATATACCCTTAGACGAGAGTATATACGAGCAAGAGAAAATCTTCAGTGAAGAAAATTTGGATTGGTCGTATGGATCTTCAAAATCTGAATCCGACTGACGTCAAGGTTATTCATCAATAAAGCGAGGATAGAACTGGCTTTTCAAGCCAGACACTTATCTCGCCAGATATGATGGATAAAATTATGAAAAGAAGCCTGAATATACAAAAATATCAGGGCTTCATGGCAGGAGCTTTAGATCAAGTTCTTAGGAACTTCAGTCTAAGAAGTAGGAGACAACACACCGTCTATGGTATTACTAGACGAGAAATGTCTCTCCCAATCGAACTAACTGGAAATCAAGTGGAGATCCAGTTGATTCCAGCCGATGACATTAGAGCAGATCTGGCTAAGATGAAGCCAGAAATTGCTGAGAAGATGAACTGGATTCACATCGGAGCAATTCAGTTGGTTCTCAAATCTACTATATTTCTAGGAGTAGATGCACCAATCGATATCGCGATATGCGATAGAAGAGTCAGAAGTTTAAAAGATTCTGTTATGGGAACAATCGCAGGGAATCTTTGTGCTCGGCAGGTTGTGGGGATTATATATCCTAAGGTTGCATACAATCTTAATGACGCCAGTTTCAGCAAGGCCCTGACTCTATATCAGGATTTCAAGCGTAAGGATCTATTGGAAGATGGAAATAGACCTTATTTTATTACATATCAGGTGTCACATGCACTTTCCAACTACTGAATTATTTTTGGGAAAACAGTTCATCGAGATACCAGATATATTCAATAAGGCGACAACAACAGTTTGTCCCGACAGAATGGAAATCCCTCGATTAAGAGAGATTGACATTCAAATAGGAGATAAGAAAGTCATGAGACACGACCAAAGTCTCAAACTAAATGTAGGAAGACTATCTTTCCAAGGTGACAGAATTATGTCCCAGCCATTTGGAAGGAATCTAATCTAAGATTCTTATCCTCAAAATCCCAGAAAAAAGGGATTGTAGTAAATCTGCAATGCCCTGAAGGATGGAGAGGAGTCACAGTTAGATTCGACACTACAAGATGAGAAACCAATTTCCCTTGTAATGTCTTGTACTATCTGCAGCATTCGGAGATCAACCATTATAGAGGAACCCTTGAAATGGGGGGAATCAGATTGGAGATAAAAGGAAGAGCTGGACAAGAACCAGACATTCTAGTATTGGGACTTGATTTCCTCGAGAAATACAAGCCATGGAGAAAGAGAGGAGAAAGAATGGAAATTACGATTAATAATACACTATTATTAATCGAATGACGAGTCCATTCTCCATATACATCTCTGTTGGGATGTTATATGATAAATATAAAGTAGAATATTTTGCTGCTTATATTGATTCGGGAGCAGGAATCTGCACAACAAAACGAGGAGTCTTTCCAGAAGAAGTAGAAAATGATCTGCCTCGTATTGCAGGAAGAGATTTCTCAAAGAAGATTCTACTCTTATCAAAAGGAGTAAAAGAAACAGAGATCTTGATTGGAGGAGCTGGCAATACGCCATGGTATAAGGTGAAAACTCCACCAATCTATTTCCATGATACAGGCGCAGACATTCTGCTAGGAAACAACTTCCTACAAATGTTCAAAAGATTTACTCAGGATAATGAAAATAGAAGATTGGTGTTCACAACCAATTGTGATCATAAGATCATTGTCCAGAGGATGCGAAGGACATTTAACCGACAAATGCTACTGACATTCCGCCGCAAGCATGGTGATAAGGGAAAACTGCGTCATCCAAAAATGAAGGATCAAAGAAGATTCAATGAGGCAGTCCTAAGCTGCATCAGAGAAGAGGATCTCAAGGATGAAGAAATTCAGATCCTTAAAGTATCCTTAATATCCAATCAAGATATTAGGAAAGAAACACAAGTGTCCTTGAAGATGCCAAGAGGAAGATCAAAAGAAGTTACAACGAAAATCCTTTAGCATGGTGGGATAAGAACAAACTCAAAGCAACCCTGAAGGTGAAACCAGACAAGGAGTATGAGTTTGTCAGATACAGACCCATCCTGATGAACCTCAAAGATCAACAGGATATGAAAGAAATAATCAAGGAACACCTTGATTTGGGATTGATCGAACCAGGAAACCCGCCTTATAGCAGCCCTGGATTTCTGGTAAGAAATCATGGGGAGATCAAACAATGTAAACCTAGACTTGTCATTAATTATAAAGGAATTAATGATATTCTAGAATTTGATGGATACTTTATCCCAAGTAGGGAACGCCTTATTAACTGCATTAGAAATGCTAAGGTTTTCTCTAAGTTTGATTGCAAGTCAGGTTTCTACCAGATTCGCATGGAAGAAAGTAGTAAGAAGCTTACAGCCTTCTCTGCTCCACAAGGGTATTATGTTTGGATCGTAATGCCAATGGGGTTAGCTAACGAACCCCAGATATTTCAGAGAAAGATGGATAATCTTTTTAAAGATTATTGTTCTTTTATGTTCGTCTATATTGATGATATTTTAATAGCATCAAAAAATATGGAGGAACATGCCAAGCATCTAGATATCTTTGCAGATGTTTGTTACATGGAAGATCTTGTACTATCTGAAAAGAAGGCAGTCATTGCAACCAGAAAAATAGAATTTCTGGGCATTGAAATCGATGAATCAGGAATTGTGTTGCAGGATCATATTGTGCAAAAGATCCAAACTTTTTCTGAAGATCTAAAAGAGAAGAAACAACTTCAAAGTTTCTTGGGAGTTGTTAATTTTGCAGGTGCATTTATCAAAAACCTTGCAAAATACAGGAAAGTTTTCAGCTCACTACTAAAAAAGGATGTCCCTTTCATCTGGACGAATGAACATAAAAAGGGAATGAGGGAGTTAAAAGAGGTTTGCATAAATCTCCCAAAACTCTCGATACCACAAGACGAAGATGACTTGGTCCTGTATACGGATGCAAGTGATTATTGGTGGCCAGCAGTATTAACCAAGATCACTCCCAACGGAGAAGAACCCTGCAGATATTGTAGTGGTTTATTCTCAGAAAGCGATGATGTACGGTGGCACATCAATGAGAAGGAATTCTTTGCAGTTCGGAAGGCGTTTAAAAAATGGCCTTTATTATTATTATGTAATACCCCAACATTTTATAAGTCTTTGAGTGCGTTTTAAATGCGTTTATATGCTTAAATAACGAGCCTTGAGTGATAAAATTTTTCAAGAAAAGAAATTTCTTGAAAATGACCAAAATGCCCTTATGTGCTTAAATGTAATTTTTCTCGTTTCGATTATTCGAAATGAGCATGTGATGCATTGATTGAGCTTTTATTATATGAGTTTGAGTATGAGAATGAATTTCGGAGAATTCTGAGAACTTTCACTTGTGACGATTAGTGCCGATAAGCCGAGAAATCACTAATCACCGATGAACTCCGAATTTAACCTAATTAGTGTCTTTTGAATCCAGAATTAATTCTAAGACCCCTGAGATATGTTAGAAATTTTTCCGAGATCATATGAGAGAATTTTAAGAATTTAGTTCTTAATGGGAATAATCAACTGATTGATTTTTAGGTTTTTCTTCGTTACTTGGAATTTTAACCTAAAAATTTGATATTCGGATTCCTTGATTTATTTTGTGAGATATGAGATAGAGTTGAGGAGTTTTCGATGTCGGAAACAAGTCAAGGAGAGTTTTAAGCCGTTTTCAGTATAAACGGAATAATACGGATACATTCTACTGGAAAACTTTTTCATCCGGAGAAAATTATACCCATTAAAAATGTGGAATTTTCACTCATCTCTCTCCCTCTCTCTCTGCCGACATAGCCCCTCTCTCTCTCCCTAATTTTTATTCTCTCCCTAGCCTATAGGTTTAATTGTTAAAACCTATAGAGAATATATTCATGACATTCTCTTAACTTAGCTTCAAATTCATTTTCTTACTAAGTAAGTGAAACAAAATTCACTCATCTCTCTCATCTCTCTCTACTCTCTCTTACCGTGAGCATCCAAAAAAAAAAAGAAAGCAAAAAATCTCTCTTCTCTCTCTCTCTTCACCGCCACATACACACACACACATATACATGAAGAAAAACTCCATTGAAGCTTAAACTTTCAAGCATCCAAGCTCCAAGATCATCATCATCTTCATTTCCTCAAACCCCAATTTAAGAGGTAATCTAATTCTTCAAGTTTTGAGCTCAATCCAAACTCAAAATCATCTCTCTTTTTTCTATAATTTTCGGCATTCAAGCCCTAGAAGAGATGATTAATTTTTGTTATTATTTTTCTTGAGGTTAAAGATGAAATCCTCCACGGAAAATCCAAGCTAGAGATTTGAGCTCATTTCCCTTCATTTTCGGTCCAAGCACCATCAAGAGGAGTAGTTTGATGTAATTCTTTTAAGTATGTTAATTCATTTGATTTCTTGTATATATGTAATCTATAAGCCTAAAGAAAAGAAAATATGCATGATTTAAATTTATACTTAGGCTAACCTAGGGCATGTCTTGATGGATAATTGATTATGAGGATGTGAGGATGTTAAGAAATCAAACCCTAGGATTAATCTAAGAATTAAGAGAGAAAAGAAAAAAAAAATAACCCTATAAAAATGAGTATTACCGAGAATGAGGAGAAATAGGAGAGAAAAATAATTTTCATGATTTCTTGATGATTTCTTGATGATTTCTTGTTTATATGTGTTTGTGATGATGATTGAAATGATAATTATGCATGAGAAAATGAAGAAAATCATTTACCCTAATTTTTAATAAGTACCGAAAAATAGGGCATGTATGAGGAGAATTTGATCTAGTTTGTTGTTTGATGATTTGATGATGTTTATAAGTTTATTGTGAGTATGAGATTATGATGGAATGAATGATTTAAATTATTATGTTGTTTTTATGAGAAAAATCGAAATAAATGAGTTTATGGGAGAGAATAATTTTTGATGATTGTTGATGATTTTGATGTTATGGATGAATTGTATGTATTTGTGTTGATATTAGAGTATTAGATGTTTAAAGAAAAATTTAGAGATGAAGAAAATGGAATTTTAAGCATTAAAATGTGCAAAAATTGATGGATATGAGTTTTTGAAGATTAGTGTGTGTTCTAGGTATTCTTGGTGAAAATTTGAAGATTTGAGTGTGTGTTCTTGGTGTTCTTGGTGAAGAACATGAAGATTTGAAGATTAATAAAATTAATCTTAAAATAAAATAAATTAATTAATTATTAAATTAAATAAAAATTTGAAAGTTTTAATAAAATAGAAATTAAATAATAATAATAATACTAATTGAGAAAAAAAAAGAAATTAGAATCGAGAAGATGAAGTTAGAGTTAAGTAAGAGAAAAGTCAAAGGTGAGTTAGTCGAGGATAAGTTATCAAGTAAGAAATGAAAAGGAATTAATCTTGAAATAAATAAATTCTCTTTTAAAAGAGAAAAATATTTATAGATGAGCATAAGAGTTTAATAAAGAGTTTAATCGAGTTTGAATCCGTTTACTTGTTTTAATTGCGAGATAATCAAAGAGTTTTGAAATAAGGATTAAATAAATTAAAGAAATAACTTCTTAATAAAATAAGAAATAGTTTAATAAAAATGAAGTTTTGAGTTGAGATTAATAAGTGTCGAGACTCGTTAATAATGAATCTTAAGTGTTAGAATCGAGTTTAAAGAATCTCGAATGCTTAATTATTAAATAAAGTAAGAAGTATTAGATGAATAGAAGGAAGTTACGAGTTGAAGTTAAATAAATAATGAGAAGCGAGTTTAACAATTCGTAAAGGTTCGAATATTCGTTTATTAGTAGTATGTCGAGTATTGGATGAATTTTTGATAATGCTTGAGTTATATTAATCGAGTTTACTTTTCAAATCTTTTGAATACAAGATAAGATAATGAAGTTATCGAGTGTTGAGTTTTAAATTAAAAGTCGAGTTTACATTGAGTAAAGGAAACGAGAGTTTTATTAAGAAAATAATGAAACGAGAGTTTTATTAAGAAAATAATGATAAGGTTTTATTTTTGAAAGTTAGTTATTAAAACAAGAGTATGTATACGAGTAAATATACGTAATTGAGAAAAGACAACGCATTTTGAAAATAGCGTTGTATTATAAATCGAAAAATATTAAATAGTTAGTTTTAAATTCAAAGTTCTTGTTATATGAATTTCATTTGATGAGATTATTCTATGAAACCAAAGTTAATGTATTCCAAACTAAAGTCAAGAAATGTCGAGTTAATTATTGATTGCATTTGAAATATAGATCATGTTTGAGATATTATGCTTGATTGAACTTATATGTTAAGTGAAATATTTATGTTTCGTTTATTGTGAAATGACTTGTTCGTTTATTATGAGTGCTCGTCTATGATGTGATCGATTTGAGATGATGTTAATTAAATAAAGAATTTGAGTGAGAATTTATGTCACAGCCCCAAATTCCGAGGGACGGCAAAGCCGGGGTGCAACTAGGGGTTGGATTAAAGAGGCGGGGAAGAAGGGGGAATAACTGAATAAATAGACATTTATAACAGAATAATTACTATGAACTTGACTCTATTTAATAAAAAGGGAGTCAATCTCGAAAGATTGCTCGACGAAGTTGTGATCAGAGAAGACTAGGTTTAATGTATGAACAACTTAAACCGAAAAAAAAAAGATTAACATCAAATAAGAGAGTTATTTGCAGCGGAAATACGTAGAATGATATCACATATCAAATGTGAAATCGAGACTCAACTAAACTTCACTTCCTTAAATACGACCTTTACTTAACCTCCTCCGCCTTCGTCACTCAACCTGCACATTTAAAAAAAAAAACAAACATGCAGGGCTAAGTACATAAAGCACTTAGTGGGCACATTGCCGAAAACAACTCACAAGAGTATAGATTTAATCATGCATCTTTTCATAAACTTGTATAACTTATACTGCTGTTTATTTAATTCTGGATAACACACTGTGGGTTTTAACTTACATCCGATCGTCTGGAAAGCACTATGTGGGCTAACTCAGAATCTGTCCCTCTGGATAGCACTCTGTGGGCTATCTCAGAATCTGATCGTTAGGTTGGAATATCTGGTTAGCACTCTGAGGGCTAACTCAGAATCCAATACTCTGGATAGCACTCTGTGGGCTAACTCAGAGAGGCACAAGAGAATTCACATATAACAATTCATCATGCACTGATAGTTACTTTATTACATACTTATTAAAACAACAAGTAAACACTTTCGAGCAACGCTCATTTTATTTTGATAGAAAAGCCCACACATTTTTGATAGAAAACCCACCTCAATCATTTACAGAACAACTTTAACCTTCTGTCTTCCATCCTGTCTTCTAATCTCGACGTCCTCCTTCTTTGAACGCAAATAATCACACTTTTAGTATTTGGTCGAGACGTTAAAAGAAATAGAAAATTCGGAATCGGTTAAGTCTTTTAGGCCTTTGCACTTTACTACTTTCTTTTGATTAACGAATAAACGAGACTCGACCAATTCTCGTTTAGAAACTAACTCGGTTCCTTACTCGACACTTAGGTCAGTAGATAAAAGGGTGTCGATAACTTAGAACGACTTAAAAGTTTATAAGGAATGAAGTTGAAAAGGATTCAACTTAGGAAACTAGACTTTGGATACTTACTGCCCAAGTCAGTAAGTTCGTAAAGAACAGGATACTTCGAAACAGGGGATGTATCTTATACCAAAAGAAAGCTACGGATGTCTAGTTTACTCTCCAATTTACGGATCTCGATTTCGTTAAGCGAGCTAAAAGTTATGACAGTTTTCGTAACACATCGCAAAACAGTCCGCGTGGAACCCTAGTGCTCGTTAACTCGACGCACGACTTTCTAGGTTCGATTTATGCTATTCCACTTTTATTCTTACAAAATTTCCATCTCAAGTCAGTTAACACGCAATATCCCTTAATCGGGTTCATAATCACGTCTTTTGATTAAACAAACGACGAACATTTCCTCGTCATTTCCAACTAACCATTTACTATACCAAAACAAACTTCAATTTCTATTTCGTTCAATAACTTCTCGATTCTTAACTATATCTCATAACGTCTCGTTTCTCGGATGGAAAAGTCGTTAACTACAATATTGTTCGTCAATCAATAACAATCATTAATATTAAAAGGGATTTCCTTATTCGACCTTTCTACCGGCTTTTAAACTCGATTCTTCGTCTCTTATTCAAAATCGAAACTTCTTAGAATTCGTTGAAACTTTACGGTCACGATCATTAACTATCAAGATTATCAAAGGTTTGAATCACAAACCTAAAATATTATTCATGCTTGACTTATCGTCGATGGTTCGTCTCTTACTAAAAATCTTATGTTCTCCGTTTTTGTTCAAATTTTACAACAACGATCATCATCTAACGAGCATCACTAATATGCAAACCATATTATCAAAACATTATCGAGCTTCAACTTATCGACACGTTTTCGTCTCTTACATTTTTCAATTTATTTTTAAAAAAATCCCAATTAAATATATAATCATCCTCATACATCGTATATCTCATTTCTATTAATCAATCGAGCATATCATAAAATTTACTACACTAAACCATGCATTCTTCCTCTCTTATCTTCCAACTTTTATTTTTAAAAAAAATCTAAATCAATTCATATAGTCAATTAACAACATGTAGATCATTAATCTATCGATCAAACATCAAATAAATCGAACTACGAAAAACCCCTAAAACCACTATAATTTTCGGTAATTACAAAATGCAAAGGGGAGTGATTTTCTTCATGATTCGTTCCGTAGAAATTGATTCTAAACATACTAGAACATGTATTAATCAAAGGACAACATGTTTCTTCATGCTCCTATGTTTTGAAAAAAAAGAAAAGGATGGAATCAAGACTTTGTTCGGTTCATTTCATAGGAGATGTTCTTACCTTGCGTAATACGAACTCGGAAATGGAATTGATCGGTAGATGAGAGACTTGAGAGCTTGAGAAAGCTTGAAGGTTGAAGCTTTAATGGAGGATTTTGAGAGAGAATTGAGAGAGAGAGAGGAGGTGGGGTGGCGGTAGTGAAGGTGTGAGGGAGGGAGAGGATGACTCACCTATACATACATAAAGTGAAGGAAATATCTAACAAAGGGATGGTGAGTCGCTAAGGGACGTTTGGCGTGGATTATTTAGACAGAAATATCTCGTTTCCGACTTTAAATGACGATATAAAAGTCGAGAAAATACTTTCTTAGATAGTTACGAATTCGACGAAATCTAATTCGTCCGTTAGATTGGAAATAAATCACGTACTCGGAAAACATATTTCGTTTTTCAAAATTCGATAAAAAGTCAGGACATCACAGTCCAAATTTTGTCCGGAAAAAAAATAAAAACGGATTTTTACTAACTTACTCGTCTCGCAAAAAGAGTGAATGTAAAATCAGACGGTTTCTCGATTCGAGTTTTCGGGCGATAAATTTGTCGGACGCGAAAAACCCTAATACAATAGTCGTTTCCCCGACTTCTGGAATTTATTTTCAGAAACGGATTTCACCGTTAGTCTTATAATTGAAAATCCTTAATTTAGGCGTGCAAAGCCTTAATTAATTAGAAAATTTTTATTTCTCGTCGGAAGAAAACGCCGGGTATTACAATTTAAGTAATATAGTCGAGATAGATAGTATTCTCTTGATTTGCGAGAAATACTAAAGTAATGATAATATTAGAAACAAGAATGTGAGACGAATTTTATTTAGTAACCAAGTAAAGTTAAATAGCCGAGAGCGAGAAAGTCGAGAAAAGATATTGGCTTAGAAAAGTTAAAATGAAAGACTCGAGTCAAGTAGAAGTTCTTCAGTCGAAGCCAAAACCTACTTTACATCTTACGTGTCGAGAGTTTTGTCCTTATTTGATGTTAAACTGTGAAGGACCAAGTGGGACGGAAAAGTAGCAAGGACGCGAAAGAGTAAGCCGCCTAGCTAGAATCTTCGGAAGTCAGGTGGGCTTTTCTAAAACCAAAGCTTGATGAATAATATTTATTATTGAATATGCCTATGTGAGTTTTTAAATCAATTGACTTGCAATTTATTCGAGTTGGTATGTTTTATCATCTGCTTGAGATATTATTATTGTTATCCTGTGAAAGACAGGAACCCACGTGTAGTTATTTGAGTTATTTGAGGTGACTGTGTGCTTTACTTCTGTTTAGCCGGTCACAGTGTTCGAGAAGGAGGCCTACTTCTCGACACAGAGATAATGTGGTAGATGATTCATACCAGTATGTTTATAATATGTTTGATAGCGCTGTCGTTTCAAGGAAAATAAAATGATTTTGCATTCACAAGTATAACTTTTTAAAATCTTATTAATGCTTGTGATGCTATGGCAAGGCAAGTTCAATTGTATAGCTCTAAGAGCAAGTTTTTAAAATGTTTTTGGCATGTGTTCACTGAGTACGAAGTACTCAGCCCTGTATGTATTTCTAAACGTGCAGGTTAGCGGGATGCGGATGGCGTGGACAGCTTGGTGGTGTGTTTCTTTTTGGTTGAGTCGAAAGTTGACTGGCAATTACATGTCGCCATACATGTAGTTGTTGGTAATTGAGTCGAAGTCTCCGCTGCATTTTAATATGTTTCTATCTTTTGATATGATTGTGATATTACTCTGATATTCTGTTGGATTTAAGAGCATTGTGCTCAAAACTATTTACCGCTTTTCTTTAGTTTCCGTTTGATGTGAACTCGACATACTTATGCTTTTAGGATCTTTCGATGTAAATCAAATATGCTCGTTGGTTGTTTTATCGTGATTTGAAAGCATGCCTTTATTTGTTATCGCTTTCAGTCATTATTCCCTTGATTCCTCGAGCATGAACCCTTATATGAGTTGAGTTAGTGTATGGTTTGATTTTGTCCGTTGCACCTCGAGAGTCGGGTTGTGACATACTAGCAAAGAAATTTACCTTGAAAGTTGATAACACGCAGGTTAAAGCTTTCTTATGAAACAAGATGAAATTTAAACCTAAAAAGGCTAGATTAATTAGATGGCAGGCTGAATGCCAATATTATATTTTTGATATTGTCATTATAAAATCTCATGAAAATGTTCTTGCAGATTTTTTGACAAGAGATGGAGCCAGCTGAAGCAAGATCCATCCTGACAACCCAAAGGCATTTCAGAGAGAATCTGGAATTGCTTTTTGAGGAATGGAACGAGTGCATTCTTCATGCTAAACAAGCAGGAAGATTGCAATCTACTGATGAAATGAAAGTCACCAGCAGAATACAGGCATGCTTGCTTACTCGGTGTCAACTCTGGGAAGTAATGCAGCCGGCCCTCCTCCGGGCTTCTAAAGAACCTTTGAAAAAAGGAGAGTTTCGAGTACAGGGCTCTAAACCTGTAGCAGGGGATTCCAATACCCTTTGCCCGAGTCCTAAGTTGGTGGTTTCTTCGGAACCATTAGCCCAAGGAGAAGATGAGCTTCAGGGGTCACACCCTAAAGTTTCATGTCAACCTAGCACCTCTGGGGTTAAAGAGGGAGAGATTAATCTTAGGCAAATGACTGGCACCTCTAAGATTAATACTAACAAGATTGAAGTTTCTTCTTCATGGCAGGTTTATCAATCTAATTGGGAGAAGCTTGTTAGCAGGAGAGATATCAACCCAGAAAAAATAAAGGTTGATGTTTCGGAAAAATATCCTCGAGTGGACGATGCCAGGCGTCGATTCACACGAAATCAAAAGGTGGTATGATTTTGGGGCATTAGCCTCAGTTTATACTACAACGCCATCATTCACGGAGATCAAGGGTCTACCAAAATAGATCCAAGAAGTTGTGTATGATGCCTGGTTTAACAATTTATCGCTTAGCTGGGGAGATATACTGGAGTTATATTTCATCAGTGCAGCTGCAGAACCAGCATGAAAAGGTAATCATGAAGCCTTTCATTACATAAGGCTCAGGAGACCTGATACCAATGCTTTGGAACGAATCAAGGCACCAATGGAAGAAGGAACTACACTAGTCTCAACGATGCCAGAGGATCTCATTTCTACTAGAAAAGCATGAGGTCTATGGGTCTGTCTCACGGAGATGGACAAAGTCAAGTTTCCATTTAAATTCTTTCAGAATTCAGTGAATGGATCTTTCCTGTTAAACACCATGACAGGAAAATCAACCAAATATGCAGAGGAAACCTTCGAAAGAAAGAGGACTTTACTTTGGGAAAACAGGATTGCGGGGAGCAATGAGACTCATCACAAATATTGCAACATGGCTCATTTTGGGCATTGAACTGAGCACATCTGCTCGGAGTGTCCGAACCAGAAGGAGCCAGAATTCGGAAAAGGCTTTCTTCCCTGAAAAGGGAAACAGAAGGCTCGTTCCGACGAATACGCAGAGCGCAAGGAAATGCCAAAGGCAAGGATGCCGAGGGCCCAGGGAAAAAAGTAGATTCTCGAAAGGTAAAAGAGTCATGTGACTCTGCGCTGGAAGACCACTCACCAAAAAGAAAACGACATCGGTGGGTGGATGAACATGAATTACCCACTAAATTACAAATGGGTAAAGATACAGGAGAAGGACCACTACCATAAAATAGTGATCCATAAATCACGGGTCCTCAACTTCAACCAAAAGTTGCTTGTCTTCATGCAATAATGGCAGGACCCGCTTCACGTGAAGAAAAGGAGACAAGGATAAGGAATCCAAGGCAACACCTTAAGACCTCTATATAAGCAGGAGCAGAGGGATCGTCGAAAAAACACCATCAGAAAAACCCACAACAACAAAATCCTCTCTGCTTCATCAAAATAATCTTAGCATAGTTTTTTCTTTTCTTTTCTTTTCTAGATGTACCCAAGTACCGCTACCATAGGTAGCTAAAAGAGTTTGTCTCCTACCTAAAGGAGATATACTCATATTGTAATAAGTTTCATATAATTCCTAAATAAAAATTTGAGCTTTTGTTTATCCCTTCCAATATTTAAGATTTTTGTGTATAGACGGAGCACCCTACGCCTCAGGTAGGAAACGAGAGAAGGTTGTGCTGTGTGTTGCTGAAGGGGCCTGTTTTAAAGCCAACATGGGCTTTGGAAAACCTCCGATTGCGATCGTGACGGTTGGGAACGCGTTTGCCCGTAAAACTCCGACGAATATCTACCCGGCAGCATATTGGTCAAAAGGGTATGAAGTCGATATACGTAGAATTTATTTTATACGGAAGTATCATGGGCCTGATAGTATTTAGTTGATTATTTCCAAAAATGGAAAAATGGATTTATTCGTGAAAAAAAAAGAAAAATATAATTTTTTAAATAAAATTGTTAGAAAGAGACTTAATTGCACCTATTCCAAGATGTTAAGGGGTTAGTTGCACCTATTACAAAACGTTAGGGGGTGGATTGTTAAAAAATAAACGTTGAGGGTATATTTGCAAATCAGGTGAAACCATAAGGGGTTATTTGCACCTTATCCCAATAATATAATACGAGAATCCCCGTTGATGTTCGACGGGCAACTTGCTTTGCTATTTCTCATTCAATTCTAGAACAATTCCCTCTGATTGTTTGTTTTGCTGTGACTAAACAAAAGTCAGAGTCAATCTCTTTCGAATGTTGGACTGTACCTTCCAAAATTTGTGTTTAGTCATGATTAGTTGTATGAGTCACTAGCAAAAAAAGGTTTCAAAATTTTAATTTGTGACAATGGTTGTAAGACGCATGACACAACAACTTACATAATTTATGATGAATTTTTCAACGGATTGTTAGGTATTTAAAAAATTAATTAAAAAATTGATTATTACTGTATTATTATTTTGTGCATGTATTTACTTTAGTTTCTTTTGGTTTCTTGCAACTAAAATAAAGTTGGGAAAAATTGAATACACCCATCCCTTCCCTTTTTTAAGGCAATACCCCCTCTTTTCATTTGAACTTGTTTCTTTTTTTCATTTATATGTAATGTAACAATTCTTAGTGATTCGTCGTCGTGCTATT
This sequence comes from Schizonepeta tenuifolia, assembly GCA_029490685.1. NCBI lineage: Eukaryota > Viridiplantae > Streptophyta > Magnoliopsida > Lamiales > Lamiaceae > Schizonepeta > Schizonepeta tenuifolia. The sequence goes on along the minus strand of CM055955.1, from coordinate 91,384,550 downwards.
AATTTGAACAAATTATTTAATTGTATTTTTAAAATGTTATAATATTAAATGATCTCCGTGGACTTTCGACAGGTTGCACACTAGTCGCTAAATAGAAAATGTGAAATGCACCTATAATTGATAAGTGATCACAAAATTTTCAACATAACCGTACCAAAAAAAGAAAAAAAAAGAAAAAATGTTTGTAAAGAAACAAGAAAAAAAGGGAGGAGTATAAAACTACTGCGACTATTAATTTTTTTCATAATTGACACTAGAATTTAATTTTACTATCTTGAAATTTAAATGGGCTAGACTTTCTTTAATATGATCCTAAACGTTCTTCATAAAAAATGCCCTAGACTTAAAACTATGCAAAGTTGAAAAAAATGTAAGCATGCATGATGGCTCAAGGAGCACTAAATACTTTCCAAACTTTGTGGTAGTTTTTTTTGAATAAAACGGTAAATATAAGAGACAATTTTCGTAATTCACTCTTAATTCACCTACAGATAGTGATTGTTTTCCTTATCTTACGTTTATACTCGATGATTTTATCAAAATTGAGAATATGGTGTTTTCTCTATTTTTTTTCTTTAAAAAGGAAAACACCTTAATAGTAGCATGCATCAGTTTTTTTTCACATTGCTCATTAATTAAGTATGATTTTTCTTTTTTCGTTCTCTTTTTTTATTATCATCAATTTTCTTTCACAAAAACTTGATGCGACAGGTCGCATGCGATGCGACTGTCGCCCCGACGCTTGCAGAACACGCGCATTTTTTTTTTTGACGAAAAATGATATTCATTAATCTTACGAGCAACTGTACATGTAATATGAGAAAGGCCCTCCAGACAACTCGGAGGTTCATCCCAAACATGCGAAAATGTAAAATCCTTAGAGATTCTAGCTAGTCTATGAGCCACAATATTAGCATTCCGACTAACATGTCTTATACGAAAATCACTGCTTGAGCCCAAAGTAGATCGACAATCATTTTTTAACACACGCACAAACTTATTATTATTTTATTCCACCACCTAATAGGTGTGTTCGAGGGTATTTTATCTATCACAATATCTAATTAATTTTTTTTCAGTTTTTTTAATTGTTTTCTTTAAAAAATTTCCAGAATGTTTTTTGCCTCTTCTCTTTTGTTTGTCTCTTCTTTTTTTGTTCGCAACCTTTTCTTTTGTTAAGAGATTGAGCGAGCTGAACGATATAAATTGTTGTCACTATGATTATCTATAGATTAAAAAAGTAAACTAAATTTGAAAGAAAAAATCTGAAAAAAAAAACTGCAGGATTAATCGGATTAACCCGCATTTGATCGGATCAACCCGAATCCGATCTCATGCAAAGAGACCGGTTCCACCCAAATCCTCCTCATTTTCTTTTTAAGAAACAGAAAATATTGTTAATAAAAAAAAACTAAAAAGAGAGAAAATTACGAAACCGATGGATTTAAAAATAAACACAAATCCACGATAAAGACGACAAGTCGCAAACCAGATGAATCCAAACCATATTCCCTCCTACGAATTCGTAACACAATTCTCTCTCTCCCCCCTTCTCTCTCTCGTACTCGAAGAGAAGGGCTCTCCAGACTCCAATGAATATGGCATCGCTCCGCCGCACAATCCCATCTTCATTCCAACCGCATTCTTCTGTCCTTTTCCTACTTTACCTCGGCTCTTAACGCATAATCACAACTCGAAGAAGAAAGGGAAAAACAAAACAAGCTAAAAGGCGTTCATCTCTGAGTGGTATTTGGAATCCCTCATTCCAGCGGGATCTCATTCCCCCGAGACTCAACACGTTGCGTTTCTGGGGAAGGAGATGCCGATCGCCATGAAGGAGGAGGACGCTTTGAAGAAGAACAATTCTGCTATGAGTTTGAAGAAGCTTGTTCCCAAAGTTTTGCGAAGCAATTCTATGAAGAACCTCTTTAAACCTAAAAAACCTCGGACTCCCGCTGAGGTCGTACGCGATTTGAGGAGGCTGCTCTCGCTGGTCGATTCTGAATCCGACGACGGCAGTCCTAAGCGCTATGATAAGGTCGATTCCCTCCTCAATTTTTTGCTTTTGTTTTACGTATTTGGAATCTGCAATTTTCACCCATCGGATCTAGTTCGTGCCCAAATTATGCTGTTACTGCATTCCTTACGAAAAAAATTGATTGCAGTTGGCGCAATTAGATGCCGATATCAGGGAGCTCAAATCAATTTTATACGGAATTGAAGAATCTGAACCTGTTGTAGAAGCTTGTGCCCAAGTGACTCAAGAGTTCTTTACTGATGATACTATGCGGTTGCTCATTTTCTGCCTCCCCAAAATAAACTTCGAGGTGAATCACGTTTCGTTTTCGCAAACCTTTTATAAGAACAATCCTTTGCTGTTCTAATTCTAATAGTAGCGACATGTTTTGTTGTGAAGGCTCGCAAGGATGCTACTAGAATAATTGCGAATTTGCAGAGGCAACCGGTTCAATCACGGTTGATTGCTTCTCAGTACTTGGAAGAGAATCTTGATCTCTTGGACGTTATGATTACTGGGTAAGTAATCCTCAGTATCTCAGAATAATTACAAATGTTGTTATGTATTTCAATTTTTCTATGTGGTGCCTTTTGTCAATTTGAGGGTTTCTACGAGTGTTTCATTCCGGATTTCTCTTCCAATAAGCTATTCTACTTGTTGTGGTCGAATATCAGCTTGTGCATGAAACTGAAATTTGCCAAACTAAATTCAAAAATTTGAATTGGCTGTATCTGGAACTCAAGAACTCAGCTTCCCCTTCATGAATTATGTTTAGTACTGGAAAGTATGTCCTCGGGCGTTCAATACTCAATAGCCCTGTTTCTTAAATATGGAGACTTGACTGATCAGTTTACATGCATCCTTCCTGAATTAATTAATTAAACTTCTCTGCAGGCCTTATGATTTGAATTTCTCTTTTTGTCTCTAGTATATGTAAAATGCTGGTTTTAAATCATGATTTCGACAGGTATGATGATCCTGCTGTTGCTTTGCATTACGGAGGAATGTTAAGGGAGTGCATACGACATCAGGTGGTCGCTAGGTAAGAAGCTATCATGTAGATGTAAGTTATACATTGATTTAAACTTTCATTGTTTAACATTTTGTAGTTGTGCACAACTTATAATTGCCAGTGTTTCTGCCTTCATGATCTACTCGTGTCCGAATCATTCAAAAGCTCTCACTCTCATATTTGCCAATAAACTATTAAACTTTCTTTTGCCTGCACTGCAGTTACGTTTTAGAGTCAGCCCATATGAAGAAGTTTTTTGACTACATCCAACTTCCAAATTTCGATGTTGCTTCGGATGCTGCTGCTACCTTTAAGGTCATCTATTTTGCCTTTAGTTCTATCTTACTTGTAGTATCCTGGACTAGTTCTGTATGTATTGAATTTTTTCATATGTCTGAAGCTATATGTTTCCTTTTATATATTCCAGGAGCTTATGACACGGCATAAGTCCACTGTTGCAGATTTTCTCTCAGAAAATTATTCTTGGGTATGGTACTATTGTTTTTTAATTTCTCTGTAGAAAATAAACTTTCTCAAAGTTTTAGTACTTTTAGTTGTTAATAACCTTATATAAGTGAAGGTACCATTTACACCCAGAGTGGTGACCAAAGTGATGACTAAAGTGTTCACCACTTCGGACAAAAGACAGCGGAAATAAAATGAATACAATGAATAAATTTTCACTATAAGAACGTGAACAACGAAAACAATTCGAGTAAACAATGGTCACTAAAAAGAAGACTATTCAACACTCCCTTCACAGAAGGTGGTGACTGAAGTTGCCTCAACTATCACTTGAAGAAAACTCTACAAAAATACTACGAAACTATTTCTAAACTATACACGTAATCTACATCTTAGAGGCCTCAATATTCTTGTTACATTTAATCTCTATTTATAGAGGATCACAAAACTTGGGCTGCACTCCTCAAAATCAGCATGATTCACGTTTGAAGCCCATGATCTCTAACTGCGGTGCTCATGACTGCGTAGACTACATTCCTGAATTTTCTCAACCAACTCCAACAACTTCATGCACGTTGTTGACTACTACTTCTTCCACTCTTCCAACAACTAACATGCTGAGTCATCTCCTTGGACTAAGTCTCCAAATTTATCTCTTTACTCACAATCCACTATTTTAACACAAAGTAAATAGAAGAAAGACAAAACAAAATACATAATAATTAACTAATTAATTATTAAAAATTGTTGGGTCAAAAATAACACCAACAATAAATTCTAATTTTATTCTGTTTTTGTAGTTTTTTGCTGAATTCAACTCAAAGTTGCTGGAGTCTCCAAATTACATGACTCGACGATTCGCTGTCAAGGTATGAAGTGTTCAAGATCACACCATTTTCTGTTATGAACAACTGATGAGCTGTTATATTCCTGTGTTTTCAACCCTGTGCAACTCAAAGTTTGGTATGAGGACATTTAAGTTAAATTGCATGCAACAATTTTGGTTCCTTAATCCAGTGAACTGAAAGTGATTAATGCATTCTAATGTTGATGCTGCTGTAAGACATTTGAGACTAATGGTACCTTTCATCTTCAGCTTCTAGGAGATATCTTGCTTGATAGATCAAATTCGATGGTCATGGTACGCTATGTCAGCTCGTTGGAGAATATGAGAGTTCTAATGAATCTCCTGAGGGTAATATTCCTTTTACCATTATTTTTCCCCTTCTAAACATAAGAAGAAATAGGATTCTGCAGAATGACAAGACAATTATAAGTTTTCTTTGCTGGAAATAAGATGTGAATAAGCACCCATTCGTCTACGCTTCATCACCTTCTGTTCCTGTCTGTATTATACTCTATTTAAATGGCTGCAATTTAAATGACTGCAAAAACCAAGCACTTTCTTGAAAAAACAGTTCAAATATTCTTTTCCAACAATTTGACATCTAATCTTGCTTCTGTGTTGCAGGAATCACATAAGTGCATACAGATTGATGCATTCCATGTGTTCAAGGTTTCATCTCATGCCCTTGACACTGATTAATTTGCTCGACTCTTATTATCAATTGTGTTCACTTACCCTGTTTACTTGCCATCTTGCAGCTCTTCGTGGCCAACCTGAACAAGACTGCTGATATCATCAACATACTGTGTGCCAACAGAAGCAAACTCCTGCGGTTTTTCAGTGGCTTCAACTCCGACAAAGGTATCAAACTTCGTCATCTAAACATTACAACACTGTTGAGGGCATTGCTTACTTACTATGGGGTTTGATTTGTTGTGCAGAGGATGAGATGTTTGAGGCAGACAAAGCTCAGGTGGTTAAGGAGATCAGGGAAATGGTGGCCACGTCGCCGTTAGGTTGCTCCGGAGAATTGTTTAAACCGTTAGGTAGTAGAAGTTGAAGCTATTCCGCTGCTCCTGTGCTGCCTCTCAATTTCTTGGAGCTGTTCATAGCAGAAAGTGTCAATAATGCGTTTGTAGTTAGTTGATACGCTACTTACTCCTACTTCCACAGTATTTGAATTGTTTTTCAGTTTAGAATGATCTGTTTCTGGAGTATCAGATTAATTAATTAATTAATTAATTAATCTAAAAATTTTGATTCATTGATTGGGGAAAAAAAAAAAGCTTCTGTGCTGTGTGCTCAACTGAAACTAAAGGCGCGAGACAAAATTGATCTATTATTGTTCAACACAAGTACTAAAATTATGCATATATCTCTTTTCCAAATTCAGAAAGTAGAATATATTTGTTAATGAAGTATGTAAAAACAGCGTAATTGATACATAATAATTAAAAAATAAAAACATACATTAGTCAAAATGGCCCTTATGAAAGGAATCTAATTGGAGCAAATCATCGAAGAAGAGAATGTTGGCATCTTCTCATCGATCGGTTCCGAAAGAAATTATTTGGATGGGAAAAGAAAAAAATTTCATTAAGTGGCCGATCATTATCCTCAACTCGATTGATTCTTTCTTAAAACACCGTTGTATTATTTTTCTTTCTTCAAAGTATCTGTGGGTGGGTGTTATTCATTCTATTATTAAAATTCAAAAGAAATTTTTTAAAGTTGAAAGATATATACTGATCTAAGATTGAAGGGGATTTAGGGGTGAAAAATTTGAGAGCAACTGAGCAAGTGGGTGCGGAGATAGTTGCAGGGTGCAAATTTTTTATGGTTTAGAGTTCTCCAGTCTAGATATGGGGCTCTAGGGTAACGGCGATCTCTTGGATGTAAGGATAATCTGAAATCTTTATGGTGGTGGGATCTCACTTCAATTTGGAATGGGTTTGCGGGAAAAATAGTTGTGAAAATTTGTTATTTATGTTAGGCGAAGGAAATATTGCTCCTTTTTGGGAAGATCTTTGGGTTGAAGGAGGTGTTGTTTTGAGGGATAAATTTTGTGCTCTTTTTCATTTGTCAATGCAAAAAAAATTATAAAGTCAAGAATATGAGATTTAGGAGGAATTATTCTTGGGTTTGGAATTTCTGATGCGATGAGTGTTTAATTTAATAGAAATGAATGAATTTTTGGAGTTGTGTTGTCTTCTTTCCAAGTATAAATAAATTGAACAAGTTGGAGTCGGATTCCTTTATTTGGAAATGCTCAAAGGACGATTTTTTTTAACAAAATCAATGTACAATTCTCTATTCAAGGTAGTCTTTACGGAGGAGATTGTGAACACGGTGTGATAAAATTATAGTGCAAATGTGTTCCAAGTAAGGCATTTTCTTTTCTTTGGAAGCTAATACGAAATAGAGCTCTAACTAGAGACAATTTGATAATTTACCCCAATCATTTGTGAGACATTGATCATCTTTGTGTTCATGCAAGCTTTCTTATGATGTGTGGCGAAAGTGTATTGGATGACTTTGATTTCCAACCGGTAGGATGTACGTTCTTACATGTCATTGTTCCCAATTTGTAGGCATTCAAAGGGGAAAAACAACAAGAAGATTTGAATATTATTTGGCAATGTGAGTGTTGGAGCATTTGGAAAGCCAGATATGATGCAATTTTTAAAGAAATCAAACCGTATGTGAAAAGCTATATGAAAGGAGTCAAATTTAGATCTTAAAAGTGGCTTCGATCTTTTTTCTTTTCTTCATTTGTTCATTCTCTTCATGTTTGGTGTTCTAAACGACTTGATTGCATTGTGTCCATTCTTAAATACGATAGATTTGTAAGGGATTCGAAAATATTCTTTGTACTCATTTTTAATGTTAATTCTCTTTTGTCTTTTCAAAAAGATAAAAAAGGATGATAAAATAATGGCCCTCAGTAATAAAACATAAATAATGCTCCTAAAAATGTAAAAAGTCTCTTTTGTCATTAATGAACTATTATTTGCAATTAAACTCTCCTACGTACTTCTCTCTCACAATTTGGCTGCTGCTTATTTTTGAAAAGTCGAGAAATTTTTGGCGACGACCATGATTTTCGACGGCACTAACACAATTTGCAGTTATAACAGAGTAGATTTTTGGTGACAAGCACATACACAAAATGATATACACGAATCATGTATGTGCACACATGAATATTCATGTACATCAAGTGTGACGGCGGCTAAGCAATTTATAATGATGATGGTAATGACGATTTTCATAAAACACACACTAAAAAACATATACAAAACATGTACGCTTCATGTATATATACACATGCACAAGACATGTATACTTCATGTATGGCCATACATGAAACAAAATACATACACCAAAACACATACATGAATCTGTACACTTCACGCATATAAATCAATACAAGAATGTAACGCCCCAATTTTCGTAAATAAAAGGGAGACATTATTTGACACGCACCCATCGTGCAATACGATCAAAATAATGTGGTATGCCCAATACAGACACAACACTCTCCTATGCCCACAATTGGACTGACTAGTCTTAGCAGTAAGCTAGGGTCGATCCTATAGGGAGTGAGGAATAACTTTACTTTTTGGAAAATAAAAAATCGAGTTGTCACGGTCTCAATCTATATAACTGCACAAAAATAACTAAGATCAATATAAACAACAGTAAGATTTTAAATGGTCATGATTAATGTTGACAATTGACTCGGTCATGGGCACACTGATCCATCCATGGTATGTATGCCCTCTAAGCGTGGTCCAAAGACATTGGGGCGTTTCCAGAAGTCATACTCGGCACTCGGATGGTTGAGCCTTGTATGATCACTTGGTTCGAAGGTCACGAGTTCCCCGGTCACAAGGCCGTGCATCACTTCTCCTTAGATAAAGTCATACCCGATCCCTCGAAGTATGACCTTCACCAACCTTCTCATCTAAGATTCCAGAATGCTCCGCTCTAGAGCAAGATATAACTCTTGGCATGTCATTTTACAGGAACTACATCCAGACCCTTCCTCATTATACCTTACGAAGCGCGAGGTGAGAATCTTAAAAAATAACCATGGATTGATGCCTTGTCACAGTTGATGAGTGATTGCTAGAGAAGCCCAAGATTGAGGTGGAACGGTGTATTGGTCCCACACGCCCTTGCCTCACCTTCCAGATCTACAACACCATTTCTAGTGTTGTTTAGCCACTCAGTCCTAGTCATACTGGTCATTGCTTCCCTGTACGCCTAAACCTTTGCTTGTCATGGTATGTTCTTACCAAGCAGCGATCACCTACTTAACTTAAACACACTGTGTATTTTGCCAAGACCTTTCCGAAACCATTAGGCTCAACTGAAGGCACGATTGGCCTCACGAATTTGTACATGTCAACAATTAATCTTTTCCATCCCAAATCTCACTAGGAGACTACTTACAATTCATAATTGAATACGCAAACATCAAATGACATAAACACATATAAAATTACCTAAGGCAAATTGCCTTGGATTTGTTCTTCATGATAGAATGAAAACAAAAGCAGTAAATTGACTGTGTTGAAAATGTAAAGTAAATGCAGAAAATAAAAGTGTATCTTGAGGGTGGTAAGTGTGTTCTCGCCAACCACATTTGCTGGACTTTAAATAGCAGTAGAGTATTGATGCCAAAACCCTAGTTTCAGCCGTCAGCCTCTTCCCACCTAGGGCATACTTCCCATATTTAGCCCTGTGATTTGCTTGCTGAGATGATATGATTATATCCAAATTGATCCTCCATTTCAATCTTTGATTTAGGCATTGTACATCTGATTGGCATCTCGTAATCTAATAGGACTTTCCTTCTCTGGCATCCACACATGCTTTCCATAATTAGCCTTTGGTGTCGGACTTTATTGGCTTCTGTACCATCATAGGCATATGTAACAACCCACCCCACCTAACTACTGCTTTTGGAAGGGTGGACTGAAACCATATTACGATCCTACGCCGGTTCTAGAGTGAAGATGACTAGAACGGGTGAACAATGACGTCTACTTTAACCTTACTCTTTGACTGACAAGGCTCCCTTTTTAAAGAAATGAAGAACATATAAGTGGGATGCCTAACATGCTCGGATCTAAGTTATTCTCACCACTTTGAAGCATTGAAGAAATAAATGTCATGATTGTCAAAGAGTACTAGCATGCTTGAAACTAACTCAAATCTTTGAGACATCAAAAGAACTTAAATGTTCGAATATCAAAGGGGTCTTAGCATGCTTGGGTCTAAGCTTTGAATCAACACCAAGGGCCAAAGTATTAACAATTGAATCATTATCAAAAGACTTTCAAGAGGCCCGTTGGAAGCCCGAAACTACTTTTTAGATTGAAGTAAGAGATTCAAGTTTCGATGGTTATTCAAGCATCAAAGGGATTCGGGGTCAAAGGGGTTCGGGATGCATGCATCGAGGATTAGGTTATAGACCCAAATAAAATAATAAGGTTACAACCATATCGAATAAATGAATCTTGCAGCGGAATAATAAATTTTTTGAGATATGAGTATGAAGACTTTCTTTTCTTCTTTGAAAACTTAATAAGATTTAACTTGCCACTTGAGCTTGAGCACCAAGGATTTTTAATAAAGAAATTACCTTGGGCAAAAGCCAAAACATTTTCTTTCTTAATCGACCGGTCAAAACATAAGTGAGTGAATCTAAAAAAGTTTACAACTTTACTTTAACAGTGAAGAGAAGGAGGCCTCCTTCTAATCACCGGAATCGTCCAGAGGCTCATGATTCTTATTGTGCACAAATCTCACCTTGTGTGAAACCGAATTCGTTCTTCTTTCTTAGTAGACGGATCATACACAACTTGTAACAGCCCGTTTTCAGGATGTGTGAAAACGACGAACATCTATTGGGCAGTGAGGTGAAACCTCGAATATAAAACATAACTCAACTAGAAAACATGCTCGGGAACAAGGGAATATAGATTGAAAGCGATAACTAATAGAACATGCTTTGGAATCTAATCTCAAACAACGAGCATAAATAAATAACTCAAGTGTCGAAAAATAATTGAAGCAATATAATCCAAGTCAAGTAGAAGTAAAGAAAATACGAGAATAGTTTCGAGCATTAAGCTCATTGTATCGACACAACGTCAAGTGCTATAATTCAAATAAATAAACAAGTTTGTTTATCATGCAGCGGAATAATGTCTCAAGTCCCACAACTACATATATGAAGATATGCAGATGCAAACTTAAACCAAAAGAAGACTCGAGTCCAAACACTACACACCGCCGAGCATCTTTCGCCACCATCATCCATGCTAACCTGCACGTTTAGAAAATATATGCAGGGCTGAGTACGAACAGCGAACACATGCCAAAATAATTTAAACTTTTCTCGATAGAGCTATATAATTGAACTTGCCTTGCCACTGTATCACAAGTGTTAGTACAGTTTTAAAACATTTAACTTGTGTATGCAAAAATCATTTTCTTTTCTTGAAACGACTGCGCAATCAACATATATAATTTGAATAGCAGGTATGAATCAATCTACCACGTAGTTTCTCATGTGTCGAGAAGTAGGCCTCCTTCTCAAACACTGGCCTAACTGAAGCAATGCTCACAATCACGTCAAGTAATTAATAACAACACGTGCGTTCCTGTCTCATACAGGATAATAATAATAACTCAAGTAGATGATTAAACATATCAAAACTCAGACAAAATGGCAAGTCAATTAATTTCAAAACTCACATAATATGATAATAATAATCACATTCATCGCTTTGTTTTTGGTTAAAAAGCTCACCTGACTGCAAAAGGGGTTTGTCGGGTTAGCTGCTTTCTCTTCTTGCTTTTACTTCGGGGTCCCGCTCGTTCTTTCAAGAACAACATCTTATAAGGGAGAGACTACTTACTCGAAAACGTAACGAACTTTAACGCTCGGCTGAAGGACTTCTACTCGACACGGGTTTCTTATCTTATCTCGTCTTATCTAACTCGATCTTTCTCAGTTTCTCGATTCTATCCAATTACTAAACCAACTGACTCCTAGACTCAGATTTTTGACTCAAAAATATCTAACTATTTTATTAATTAAATAATCCACAAAAGATAGAGAATACTATTCACATCACACATCTCGTTTTTCTCGATTTCTCGAGTTAAACGAACTCAGAAAATTACGAGATTACTTTTCGGGTTCTAATATCATAAATTATTCACGAACAAACTTGATCAAGAATCGAACATTCACAAACAGGTAAACGATCGACTTCGATAAATAGACGGAGAAAGAAAAATTTTCCAATCATAATTAAATATTCTAGAAATTTTTTTGAAAACCATATTAATTTATTTAATCATAAATGTAAACTCGGTTACTCGTTCAAGACTCGATTGTAATTTATACTGACTCGACTCTGCTCGGTTTATAACTTTAGAAAATAAAAGTTATTAAATTTAAATGAAATTAGTTTCATTTCTCTTATAATAATTCAAAGACTTTTCGTCATTTTCTCGTAAAACGTATCACTACTCGGAAAAATTACCAAACTCGATAAAAAGATTCTAATTACTTTTTATTACTTATTAACTCGATTAATATTACTTATTTTTCATTTTTCTTTACAAAATTACTCATTTCTTAATTTAACTTGATTTTCATTAATCAAATTTCATTACTCGATAACTTTTACACATTAACTCGGATTCAAGAATTTTGAAAAGTAACTCTAATTATTTTAACTTCATTTTCATCATCAAATTATTACCTTAATCAAAACTAACATGCAACATCACGAATCATCAATTTCATACTCATATTTGGTTCGAATTTTTCAAGAAAAATGTCACAAAAATTTATTCTTCTCGTTTCTCTTATTCCATTATTTCTAAATCATCGAATCACACATCATCTAACCACATATCATCAAAAACATCACAAAATCATCAAGTTCTTCATATATATATATATATCTATTCGGTTTCTTTTAAAAAAATAACAAGAAATATCTTTCTTCGATTTCTTTATTTCCTATCATCATTTATCTCATCTTCCATCTTCAAAACCAACTAAGAACATCAACATACAATCCTCTATATTTCTACCAAGAGGGTCACTTATCAGCCACCTCTTCTCTCAGATTCCAGCAACCCGAACCGTCAGAAGATTGCATCTGAGGCAAGGCAGGTCTGCAAGGAGCATGGAGTAGACATCTCCAAGGAGTCACCTGCTAAGAGGGAAATTTTTGTAAGAATCTTTGGCAAGTATGGGCTACAATACTAGCTCAGTTAGTTTTCTAGCAACTGTTGTAATTTTCGGTTTTTGAGCATATCTTTTGTAACAATCAGTTGTAATGAAAACTATTCAGTTATAAGATTCACCTTGATGAACAATCCCTCATTGTCCAAGCTCTGAATCACAAAGTCTTTTAAATACCATGTTATAACTGTGCTAACCCTTTTGATGTATTATCTTATAGACTGTCTAGAATTTCAGCTGAGATTTTAGATAAGTTAGTGAGGTTTAGATCAGTAGGGGTTTCAAGTTGTAAGTGGTTTTGGCATCATCAAAAAGGGGGAAATTGTTGGGAAATTTATTAGTATAAGTTTTGATGAATTCCAAAACCGACTGACCCCAACCGAGTAGATGTTGCCAGAACCTAATGTTAGAATTTAGGCTCGCTGTTTGAGCAAAGTTAAGATTTTATCTTTACAGGTCTCCAGCTGAAGATGGCAACAAGACGTCACTCAAACAGAACATCAGTTGTGAAGAAAGACAACTGAGAGTTCATTTGTTCAGATGCAAACAAGGGGAAGTCTTCAGAACATCAGTTGTGAAGGAAACCAACTGAGCGAACCCAACTGACTAAATACAAGAAGGACAACTGAGCGTTCTAGTTGGAACATCAGTTGTAAACTTAATCAGTTAATATCAACAAGATGAAGTTCAAAGTCAGCTGAGAGTTCAACGGTTCAGACAGAACATCAGCTGAAGATCACTCAGATGAAGGTCAAGACTTTCAACCGACAAACCGAAGTTGACTGTCAAAGATTTGAATTTCAAAAGGAAGTCACATGAGGGTTTGACCGTTCAGTCATTACCCCATCTGGCCCAACACAAGGCTGTCTCAGATGGAAAGCAGAAGAGCACAGATGCCATATCGGGAAAGTCTGCAGAAATGAGAGACAAGCCATCGCTTTCAACCGATCAGAGATCAACTGCTCCTCCAACGGCTAGTTGATTCTCTCCGCCTATAAATAGAGGCATTCTCTCATTCGAGAGATATAAAAGAGATAGACGACGAAAATTCAAGAGCTTTCACGAGAGAAATTAAAGCATAAAGCAAATCTGCAAAATCATCATCTAAGAGCACCAGCAGCTGAGAGTTCCAATTTGAGAGAACATTAGTAGCTGAGGGTTCCTAGAGATCGAAACTGTTTTTGATCTTGGGTTGAGTGTTTATTCGTTCAAGCCTTAGATCCAGCTCTCATTCGTGATCGAGCTGTAGTTGGAAATCCTACCCATTCTCACACCCTAAAAAGTGTGCTAGGACCTTACTCTTCCTGTAATTGAGTAGTCAGGTCGTCAAGTACCCGCAAACTTGACTTAGGCTGTTTAGTGCCCGGAAACTAAACTGTAACGGTTGCTCAGCCCGCGTAAGCTGAGTGGAACTGTCCAGAAGAACTTGGACTGAGGTGTGTGGACTCACATCTCCCCGTGGACGTAGGAGTTCTCTCCAAACCACGTAAATCTTGTGTGTCGTGTTTATTTGTGTTCAGTATTTATTTGCATATCTCAACTGACAAACTAACCGCATACAAACTGCATACTTTCACATCAACAGTTTTGGTTTTGACCAACCGTGCACAAAAGCGTGAGTTTGTTTTTACGATTACATTTTCCACCACATTCCGCACAGCACCACTCTTCCAGCTGGGGTTGCTTACTCAGCTGTGAGATCCCAACTGAGTCCTTTTACTCAGTTGAAGTTGATTTCAAGTGTTAAGTTTTTAGAAAGTTGAAAATTCCTAACTGGTGTATTCCCCCCCATACACCAGTAACTTGTATCGGGACCATCAGATAGTTGGGACAATGAACTGATCACCAGAGTTTCCCCGTTGTCGGTATGCTTGCTGATAGTGGGAAGGCCTGGGTATGTCTGATTGTAGAAATGTGGATTATCCCAGTTTGGATGCCTTTGCTGTTGATGCTGAGCTGAATGGGTGGGCCTTCGTGTGGGCTGATTCTGCCTTGGCTCGGAAGGTCCTTTTTGTCGATTCCTCCTAGCTCGGCGACCTCGGGGTCTTGACTTCCTTGAAGATCCCTCAGCATCTTTTGATGTACCAGCTTCATGTTCCAGAGATTCTTCAGTTGGAACCTCCTTTACTTTATTCATCACATGAGTCTCGACAGTCTGAGGAATGACTAGAGTCTCTTGAACTATGACCTCAACTGAGTCAGATTCAACTTGTGGTGCCTCAGTCAGTAATCCAGTTGCCTTGACGAACTGAGCTGGTGGTGCTCCACTGTCAGCGGCTGGATCATATCCAATACCTTCAACACATTTGGAAGGTTTTTTTTGGCTGATCATGCTCTCTAGAGCTGCGCTCGAGGCATAAAGAGATATTATCATATCATTTGCAAGCTTCAGTTCAGTTTGCAACTGAGAGATATATTCAGCCTGAGTCCAGGTCAGATGTGTCAAGTGAATGACCTGACTGTGGGTGGTTTGAGCAACTTCTGCATGGAGTTGATGGTTTTCCTCCATAAGTTTTTCAACATCGTGATCCCTTATGATCAGCTCATTGCTCAGGTTGTTACACTCAGCTTGCAGTTCTTTGCACTGTACCGTTTGTCTGATGCACAGTTTGCTAAGGCGTTCGACCTCATTCCATGACGATGTAATGTCGTCGTCAAGTTCTTCTGTACTTTGATGCACAGAAGAGACATTCTGGTTGGGATGGAGAAAAGAGTTTATTTCATCAGTTGACTCTTTTGGCAATGCCATGAGGCACATGTCTTTCTCAGCTGAGCTGGATGGTAAGTCAGTTTCATCTCCTTCTAACTCGATGAATATGTTGGTATCATTGACGTTTTCCTCGACGATCATAGCCTTGGATTTGTCCTTGGCTTTTCCTCGAAGGGCTTCTTTCTCTTTCAAAGAGAGGTCAGGACAGTTGGATATGAAGTGTCCAGGCTTTCCGCACTTAAAGCATCCTTCGCTTTGATTCTTCGAGGATGGATCTGTGGAGCTCCGCCTGCTCTGGTTGATCCTCTTGTACTTCTCAATCCTGGAGTTCATCTCCTCGAGCTGATTGGTCAACTCTTCGACCTTCTTCTCGTATTCCGACTGGCTCTGTCGATCACTAGCTGAGGAGTCAGTGGACCGTGAGGGTCGAGCGAACTTGGATCTGCCCGATTCAGCTCGAAGCGCTATGGACTTGGCAGCTGAGCCTTGTTCGGTCTGTTCTAATTTATAAAGCTTACAAGGCTTCAGTCGGAGGATATCATACTCATTTTCCTTGAGCATGGAGAACAGCTTCTCAGTTGTTATCGAACTGAGGTCACTCCGATTTTGGTGGACAACTTTATAGACTGCCCAGTCTTCGTCTAGCACAGAGAGAACCTCAAGGTTCATCTCACGCTGAGAGTATTTACCTTTCTTAATACTCTCAATGTCCATAAGGACCTTTGTGAATCTCAGCTCCATCTTGTCGATGGATTCCCTAGAAATCTGAGAGAAGTTTTCGAACTTCTGACAAGCTAAGGTGAACTTGTTCTCCTTAATCTTGTCAGAGCCCTCACAGAGTGCAGTTAAGGACTCTCACATATCTTTTTGTGTGAGGCAATTGATAATCTTCGGCAAGTAGGCTTTATCGACTGTGGAAGAGATGGAGCATTATAGTTATTAGTCAAAGCAAGAAATCATAAACACAGATCAAGTAATGCCATCAAATAGGTTAAGATAGAATCAATGAGCCTTAGGATATTCCTCACAACACTCTTCTCTCAAGTATATTGGGCTAAGTGTTTACGCTCTTGACCAATAATAACTCGACTTTCCATAGGCTTGCCTACCTTCTACATTCTCATGATCTAAACACTTATCAATAGATGTTTTATTGGGTTATAATGGGGCATAAGGCATAAGGTAGGAAGTATTTAGGTACTAGTTATGGTCAATACGAACTCAGTTCTGGGCAAAGTTTGCTCTAGATTCTTCATTCCTTTCCAATAGCTTTAGGCCTCAACACACACTTATTTTTCTTTAACCCCTTTATTTATACATATTTTCTCTCTTTTTTTTTAAACACCCAAACTAGGTGTCTAGCCCATGGTAATATACCCTATGCTCTTCTTTCATCCCTCATCATCTCTAAACCTGAGTTCTCATGATCAGGACGACTAAAATTTCAGGTTTATTTAAGTGTATTGAAAGAATTAGTTTCAAGCTCAAGGGCTAGTCAAAGGATAAACATAAAGGTAAGACTTTTTAGGCTCTGGGTTAAATGAACAAAAATTATATGCCTAAATTATCTAAGTGCGTTGATCAAGCTAACTAAGCTTAAAGAATATGTAGGCAAGTTCTATATTATCAAGTCTCATGGTCATATCTCACACAAGAAAAGAAATAATACTGCATAAAATATGTTTAACAATTTAAAGCTCAAATCCTCTTAAGGTGGCTTATAGATTCATTCTGTCATACCTATCTACATGCGGCATACTCAATCATAGCATAAAATCATACTTGATCTTGTCCTAGACCTTAAACATGTTGATCAACAGACTCAATTTAAACAAAACAATTTAAACACACCGACCCCCCACCCACACAGGTGGTGGTCAAGACACTAACACAAAATAGACTTAAACAAATCTCAATGACCCCACCCACACACTTTGCTTTGGGCAAAGTGGGTAGAGTCATGACCAACAAACTTAAAAACTTGAGAAGGGAATTCGAATGCCTTCACTACACAATTTGCATAAAAAATTGTGGGTGAAGGCAATACCCTTACCTTCTCGATCAACGGACACACAAAATTTAAAAAACAACAAACAAACTTTAACAAAAAATAAAAACCTAAACTACAACATAAACTGGGAGGAAACAAATTTAAGAGAAAGACTGAGGTGTGTACTTGGAATTCTGCTGGGGTCCGTTGAGTAATTCCTTCAACATCTTCTCATATTCGCTCCATCCTAGGCACATCCTTCTCAACTTCGGGCATGGCAGCAACAGCTTTCCCTCGGGTAATGGCAGGCTTCAACTCTTTGGTAGCTTTAACCTCAACCTCCTTTCCCTTGGGCAAATAGTCAATGAATACTATCTTGCCCATGGGGTCTTCTCTAATGTCCTTCATCATCATCAAGGCCTCGAAGTCGAGGTGCTCCTCCTTTATCAGCTTGAGGTGAGAGATCTTATCCATTAAGTCCATCTCCTGGGCATAGACTGTGATCCAATGCCCACAGGAGTAGCGCTGCCCAGGCTTTGTAATAACTGCCTTGATATGCTCTACCAGGAATGACCCAAAGTTGAGTCTGACCTTGCTCTTCATTGCCTAGAGGATGTAGAGCTCCTTGTTAGCCACAAAGTTACCACTATCTTACTTGCCATACAGATTTTAGGCAAGTATGCGATGACAGATCCTGAAGGCATGACTCTTAAGCTGGTGCCCTTTGTTTGCCTGCGACTTGTATGAATCTCCATTCCCTATCTCTATCCATGTTGCCTTCCATTCATCCTGCTTATAACTCGGAACCCCACACTCCGCATTTTTGTACTCCGGCTTCTGAGTATCCTTCACCCCTATCATGCCCAACAACTGATTCATCTCATTGATGGACTGCTCATACTCATTGCCCAACAACTTGAACTGGATGGCCATAGGCCCACTCTCCGGATGGATTATAAACTTGACATCTTTGTACATCTCCCGAACCAACTCCTTATAGACCACCACTAGCCACTCCAAAAACCAACCCCATCCTATGCCCTCAAACAATTCCTTGACCTCATCCCAAACCCCCAAATCCTTGTATAGGGCCACATCTAGCACCTAAGGGTTTGCCATCCTCTTTATGATGCTAGAGTTTGTGGGTTGGATGGGCTTCTTCTTCCTCGCTGTGCCCATGCTGGCCTGCTTCTTGCCCTTGCATACACTGATCGGAGCCACATCAAACACCGTTATGGCCCATTCTCTTTCTTCATTGCCTATAGACTGGGATTTGGCTGTGGACTCTGTAGAGGCAGACTTATCAGTAGAGTCCCCTTGCCGAGTCGATTCGACAGGCTACCGTCTTGGCCTTCTTCGATGGGGTAGCGGCGACAACTTCCTCATTCTTCGTCGCTCTCTTCTTCCTGACTAGCTGCTTAACATGCTTCTCCTCCTCTCCTAAGTCTTCGTCCTTATCTCTCTTCTCTTGTTCCTCCTCTGCCACAGCGCTCAAACCTCCTCTTTCCGACTCGTTCTGCCCTGATTCGCCAGCCCCTTCCACTGCTACTTCTTTCTGCTCAAGGAGAGAAGGGTTCTCTCCTTCGCTCAACATCAACTCCATATTCTCTGTTGGTGGACTATCGGCAGGCATGGAGGACTTTGATGGGGTTGCTGGTACTTGCTCCTTAGGCGTGCGTTTTTTGGTTGCTGGTTTTGGTGGCG
The DNA here is from genome assembly GCA_029490685.1 of Schizonepeta tenuifolia. NCBI lineage: Eukaryota > Viridiplantae > Streptophyta > Magnoliopsida > Lamiales > Lamiaceae > Schizonepeta > Schizonepeta tenuifolia. The sequence continues at coordinate 91,365,524 of CM055955.1, read as the reverse complement.
AATGCTCAAGGTCGATATTGGTGCCGAAGGGAATTTTGTTTAACTTGTTTTTGTTTCTGGTGGCAACCATCTTAAAAAATAAGCGTTTTAATGGTGAAGGAAAGAAGAGGGAGAGAGAAGAGGGGAAGTTGCAGAGTTGCGGTTGAAGATTGAGGGAGAGTGAGTGGAAAACATGAGTTATGGAAGTAATGGGTGCAGCTTTTTAGGTTATGACCCAAATTGACAACTGATTTGACAACTTGATCCGGTCTATTGCCCAGTGCCTCGCATCATGCCCAATACCACTCGTACAACTCTCCTTCTTGTGCAGCAACTCCTTCTCTATCGCCCATGGTACCCTGCACCATGCTCAACAAACAAACATGCAAAGAAAATATTCTAACTTTGGGTCAACTCTAAACTACTACACAGAATATATATATATATTGTTTTAAATTTTTCTATTTCTTTTTATTTTTTTAATAAAATAAAAATTAAAAACGAAAAAGAAAAGAAAACATACCAGGTTACCTCCTGGTCAGTGCCCCATTTAATTGTCTTGGGCACGACGTCACGCATTCTGGTCATTACTCCTTATCGTCAGGGAATCCATATGACTCCCCAACATACTACTTCTCATGCCCATGATAGGCATTAATCCTCTGACCATTTACCTTGAAAATTTTTCCACTCTTGTAATCTTTGATCTCGACTGCTCCATTTGGGTATTGGGCTTGAACTTCATATGGACCTATCCACTTGGTAGATAGCTTCCCCGATTTGAGCCTAAACCTCATCTGATAAAACAACACCTGTTGCCCAAAGTCAAATTCCTTCTCCTGGATCAACAGATCATGGGTTTTCTTCATACACTCCTTGTACAAGTTTAAATTGTCATAGGCCTGAAGCCTTATCTCTTTCAACTCTTGAGTCTCTAGTTTCCTTGCCTCACCCGCTTCATTCCAATCAAAGTTCAACTGAGCTATTGCCCAATAAGCGCGATGCTCAAGCTCAACAGGCAAGTGACATCTCTTTCCATAAACCATGTGATATGGAGACATCCCAAATGGAGTCTTGAATGCAGTCCGATATGCCCATAGTGCGTCATTAAGGCGGATGCTCCAGTCCTTCTTCGTGGTGTCCACAGACTTCCTCAAGATGGTCTTAATGATATGATTGAACAATTCAGCTTGCCCATTAGCTTGAGGATGGTAAGAAGTAGATACACGGTGGTGGTATTGCACAAGGCAAACCTATTAAAAATTCTTGAACAAGGCAATGATTGTAGCATTGCAAAAGTACGAGGCTTGGTCACTGATAATAGCTCGAGGGACGCCAAACCTATTAAAAATTTGAGTTCTTAGAAAACTTGCAACCACCTTCGAATCACTGGTTTGTGATGCTCGAGCTTCAACCCATTTAGACACGTAGTCCATACCCCATATATCAAACACCTTGACTGAGAGGATTGGCATCATGGGCATCTCATTCCTCCTTGTTATATTCCTTTCCTTTTGACATCGATTATAACTTTTCACCCATTCATAGCTATCTTTGAACAACGTTGGACAATAGAAACCACACTCCAAAATCTTTCTTATTGTACGCTGGTGCCCAAAGTGACCTCCACATTCCTTGTTATGGCAGTGCTCCAATATGCTCTTCTGTTCATGATCTTCAACACACCTCCTTATGATCTTATCAGAACACTCTCTCCTTAAGTAAGGTTCATCCCACACATAGTATCAACTTTTCACCTTGAGTTTGTTCCTTTGATATCTCCCATACTCCACACGTATTGCCCCAGTCACCAAATAATTTACCATATCTGTATACCATGGCTCGTCTTGGGCATAACTTAGATGCTCATCGGGAAACATCTCCTTGATCGGGTTCCCATCCTCTTCTTGGAGTATTCTGCTCAAGTGGTCAGCAACTTGATTCTGGGCACCACTTTTATCCTTGATTTCCACATCAAATTCTTGTAGAAGAAGGATCCACTGCATTAGTCTTGGCTTGGTCTCCTTCTTGGTCATAAGGTATTTTAGTGCGGCATGGTCAGTATAGACTGTAGTATTTCCCCCAAGAAGATAGGAACGAAACTTCTCAAAAGCTAAGACCACGGCCAACAGCTCCTTCTCCATAGTTACATAGTTGTATTGCGCAGCATTCAAAGTTTTCGAGGCATAGTAGATAACATATCTGTCATTTCCCCTATTTTGCCCAAGAATGGCTCCCGCGGCGTATCCACTAGCATCATACATAATCTCAAATGGCATACCCCAATTGGGGGGTTGTATGATTGGGGCTGTGATCAAGTTGTTCTTCAAAATGTGGAATGCCTTCTTGCACTCCTCATCAAACTCCCAAGGTTCATCATTCTACAGCAACTTGGTTATGGGCTGAGCTATCTTGGCAAAGTCCTCCACAAATCTTCGATAAAATTCAGCATGCCCAAGAAACCCTCTAAGTTGCTTGACATTGGTGGGATATGTCAGCTTCCCAATGATGTCGATCTTGGCCTTATCCATCTCAATAACTCTTTCTGAAATAACATGCACAAGGACTATCCCTTCCTTGACCATGAAGTGGCACTTTTCATAGTTCAACACAAGGCTCTTCTCAACACATCTCCTCATAACTCTTCCAAGATTCCTAAGACACGAGTCAAAGTCCTTTCCATAGACGGTGAAATTGTCCATGAACACTTCAATGCATTCCTCAAGAAGATCAGAAAAAATGTGCATCATACATCGCTGGAACGTGCCCAGGGCGTTGTATAATTCGAATGGCATTCTTCTGTAGGCAAAGGTACCAAACGGGCATGTGAAAGTCATCTTGCCTTGGTCCTCCTCAGGTACCCATATTTGCATATACCCAGAATATCTATCAAGGAAACAATAATATTGATTGCCTGCTAACCACTCCAACATCTCATCGATAAAGGGCAACGGAAAATAATCTTTCCTTGTCTTTTGGTTTAGCTTACGATAGTCAATACACACCCTCCATCTAGTCTAAAGTCTCATGGCCACCATCTTCTTTTTTTCATTCTCGACCACCTGACTTCCTGACTTCTTGGGTACAACATGCACTGGACTCACCCAACGACTGTCTGAAATTGGATAGATTATGCCTAAATCCAGGAGTTTCAGGATCTCCTTCATGACCACTTCCTTCATGGCAGGTTTCAATCTTCTTTGTGGGTCTCTGACTGGGACTGCATCCTTCTCGCGTAAGATGTGATGCATGCAATCCATTGGGCTTATGCCCTTGATGTTAGCCAACGTCCACCCAATTACTTCCTTGTATCTGCCCAAAAGTTCACATACCTTCTTCTCCTCATTGCTCATAAGTGCTAAATTGATGATTACAGGCAAGGTTTCATTCTCTCCTAGGTAAGTGTACTTCAGGTGCTTGGGCAATGTCTTCAATTCAAGTTTAGGTGCCCGTTGGAGTGAGGGCACCAACCTATCTTCAAGCTTCAATTCTGGAATACCGAGTTGCTTAAAACCGGGATGCACATTGCCCTCATTCCTTACATAACTCAATTCCTCCATCTCTTCCTGGTCATGATCTTCATCGTCTTGACCAAGGTCTTCTTCAATTTGCTGCGCAAAAGCCTCAATTCCCCAATATTCTTCAATCACCTCATCAAACCAATCTTGTGGGAACTCATCATGGTCATAATCCTATTGAATTGCATCTTCTTCATCCATTTCTTCAATTTCCTCCAGAGTATTGACCACTTCCATATCCTCTTCGAGTAAACAAAGGCTATTAACAGTCTCTATCTCTTGCTGCTTGTTTTGCCTATACGCATCAAACTCCACCACTTAGCCTCCTACTTCGACAGTAAGCTTTTCAAACTCACAATCGATATTCGTTCTTGCTGTCCTCAGGAATGGTCTCCCGAGCAAAATCACAGAGTTCTTGGCCATATACCTTCCCATATCCAACATATAGAAATCAGCAGAAAATATAAGATCTTCGACCTTGGCCAAGACATCTTCCAAAATTCCATCAGGGTAGACCGTTGAGAGGTCTGCTAATTGAATAACAACACGTGTTGGAGCCAAAGGTCCAAACCTCATCTCATCGAACATGGCTTTGGGCATGATGTTGGTATAACAAAAATCCCTGGATCTCTTTGCTTTATGGGCAAGTGTGGGTTCATGATTGCTGAGATGTTAGACATATGGAACTTGGCATCATCAGGGTATTTTGTCTTCTTCATACACATCTCCCTTAAGAAATTAGCACACTTAGGCATGGAGCGTAATGCCATTAACAAGGGAAGATTGTTCTCCACTCCTCGACAAACTTGAAGCATTTCGTTCATCTCTTGTTGTTCTCTATCTCGGGCAAATCTCCTTGGATATGGTGGAGGTGGACCATTGGGCTTAGTGCTCGTCCTCTTGGCCAATAGCATTGCTTCTCTTTCAGCTTTAAGGGACTCGAGCAATGCCTTATCCTTCTTTGAACTAAAAACGGAACTCTCCTTGGCCAGGATGGCTTCCTTACGCTTAGCTTCCAACTCATGGTATATCTTATCCATATCTCCTAAACCCATCTTTGTTTCCTCCATCTTCTCAGGTTCCTCTACTGGTACCTTGGGCACCACCTCACGTAATGCTCTTCCACTTCTTAAGGCCACAACATTGACCTACTTCTTGTTGATCTCCACTTAGGCAGGAAGTCGCCCACTCTTCTTCTCTACAAGCTTTGACAATGTTTGTGTGATGAGAGTCAATTGAGCTTGAATGTTATTCAACGTCCCCCTACTTTCTATCTGAAAAATTTCAAAATCCTTCCGAAAGTAATCAAGGGTGTCCTTCATAAATTCCCCCCCCCCCCTCCTGTTCTGGTCACGATGAGGGGGAACATATGGTTGCTGCTGCTATTGGGCAGGTTCCTGAGGTTGCTGATATGGAGATGGCACCTGGTAATGGTTATTGCCATACCTCAAATTATCATTTTGGCGATATCCAAAGTTGTTGTTTTGCCTAAAACTGAATCTTTGTTACCCAGGGGCTCTTGCTGATTCTGCTCCATTGCCTTGACTTCTTCTTCATCAATGAACCAATTAGGGCAGTCTGAGGTGACGTGGGTCGAAACTTGACACACTTCACACTTTTTAATAGCCTTCCTTATGGTAACTTCCTTTCCATCCACTTTCTTGCTCAAAGCTTCCATCTTATCATCCATCTTGGCCATAAACTCCTTCATTGTATTGACTAGAGCATCCTTGTTTCCACTTTGATCATAGGAACCCCCTCTAGGGATATCATCTTCATCTCTTGATTGCTCGACCATAGCAGCTATCTTCTTGAACACTTCAGCTGGTGATTGATCGACAAATCCTCCTCCACAAGCGGCTATAATACATTTTCTTTTCGAAGGTCGCAATCCAAGCATCAAATATTCAACAAGGTCGATCTCCTTAATTCAGTATTGTGGGCAACACGACAGTATCTTCTTGAATCTTTCATAGTATTCATATAATGATTCATGAGCTCCTATCTTAATTGAGGAAATTGCATTCCTCACACTTTGGATGCGACAAACATGAAAATACTTATCTAGGAATGACTATTGCATCTTCTTCCATGTGTCCCATCAAATAGTGAAAAGGGAAATGTGAGCAACCTTACGTAATCCTCGAATCTCTCATGAGGGTTAGTGACCCTAATAGTGTTGCATGCCATCTCAAAATTCTGAAGATGAGTTTGTGGATCTTCCCCTGGATAATTGCTGAACTTGGGCAAGATTTGGATCAGTGAATGCTTAAGCTCCCAATTTCCAGTGATCCCAGGTAGCTTTATGCTTGAGGGCTTGATGCCCTTGTCATCAGGGAACATGATTTCCCTAATAGTTCTTTCCACCATCTTTTCTGCTGGTTTGGGTTCCTCATTTTCTTGGTCAGAGTAAGATTCGTCTTGCTCAGAATTATCCTCACCTGGCAAGCTAAGATCTCCTTTAGGTTCGTTTACTCCGCTTGCACGAGTCTCTTTCCTCTTCTGAGCTCATAATGTCCTAGCCTCACACTCAGGATCCTTAATGTAGATCAACTGTCCTTCCGTCTCTCTAGTCTTGGGCATAAGCCGAACTCAAAACATAAAGATTAACTTCCTTGGAACCAATTCCCCAACAACAACGCCAATTTGACGAAGCTGTCATTTGCACTTCACGCAAATAAATTTGTAATCTCCTATGCCTACAATAGGCAATAGCCAGCGGTAAGTAGGGTCGTACCTAAGGAAATTGGTGTAGTCTCTCTTCCACAAATTGTTGTCACAAAAAGGTTTTGGTTTGAACTTCACTTGTCTTGGTCAACAAGCTCTGAAAACTATAAGTGAAACTAAAAGTAGATTTGATCAATAATAAAAGAGATTTGGTCTGGATTTCGAGTCAACGAACATTACTACTTTTCACTCAATCATGGGCACAATGATATTCAATTGCACACTTTTACTATTCAGTTTAAAGGAGTAAATTAATTCATACCCTATGGTTACGAAGTCACAGCTAAGAATGCTTTACCCTTATATCTATCCCTTTAAATTCGAGTATGCCAGAGACACTCTAGACAAAACTTCTCTCTTGATCAACACACTGACGAAGACCCTTCAGCAGGTGTGTTGCCCAAGATGCATTAATATCTTTTAGACCCAAATCAGCCAAGAGATGCGTAAGGCACCGACTGCTCTCCAATACTTAATATCTATTCGAGCACAAGAGACACTCTCGTGTTAACCTCGACTCTATTGGTGATCTAGAATCCTTAACTTACTGGTGATCAAGCAATTAGTTACCTTACCCAAATCTTTTACTTAGCCTTAAGTATTTTGGGAATAAAAGAACACGATTTAATTTAAACACTTAGGCCTCACGATGATCAAAGTATTAATAATTCACATCATCTAATCCGTCCAAGTATAGAAATTAGCTAGACATAAATTCAAACGTAAACAAAATAAAAGAAATAAAGACAAACATAATTGGAACTAAAATAAGAATTATATAAACATGCAGAAATGTAAATCGTCTTGGCCAGAATGCCAGCAGAAAACTTAAAGCAATAAAGTAAAACAGAAATGAAAGCTTTTCCCGTAGAACTTGTTTTTCTCCTCACCAAACTCTCTCAAGAATAGAATTTAAATTAAGCTAGGGTTACTCGCGATGATTTTGCACAGAACAAATAGCCATATATATAGGCATCAAAGGTAGGTTAAGTCGGTTCCCTTCATGGGCTGGACTCCTTCCTTCTTTGGCCTTATTTTTTTATTTAGCTCGGCATCGAATTTCCTTCCTTGTTGAGTCCAGCTTTGACCGGTCTCTCCATGACAAGGATGGAAGTTTCTTTCCTTATCCTCTTTCTTAGCGCTCATGTCTCATCCGTTGCCCTCTGCTTCATCCTTCAGTCTTGGTCATGTCAGCTTCAGTCTTGCCCTCAACGCACACTAGTCTGGGTACTCTACTGCTTTGGCCATAAGATTATGGGGATGCACTCCTTCACCTATAGCTTTGCTCAAAATGTATCTCTTCATTCCTAGCTACTGATATGGACGCACGCGGAAGACTCGAACTTGATAAAGAGACGATGGATATCCCAAAACCTCTGTATCAGTTTCTCGAAGTGAATTAGGCCTACAGTTGTATCCTAAAACCCAACGATAAGACGACACAGCAACTCGGGGACACTGAATGACACACAACGAGGGATGATTGACTCGTTGATTCGCCGGATAATGAACTCGTCTTGGCAAAACCAAGAAGAACTCGAAAACTTTCAAGAGAGAATATAACTCACAAAATATAATAATCAAAGGTAAATTTCGTTCATGACATAGGCCCCTATATATAGGGTGCAAATCCTAACCCTACTAGGAAACTAAACATGGAAAACAACTCCTAACCCAATAAGGAAACAAAGCCCTAGTCTAAACAAGGCTTAAAATAAAAAACAGACTCAACTAAGGCCCAAATTCGGCCACCCAAAACAAACCCACGAAAATAACAATTAAATACTAAAAATCATTTAACTAATTAAATACAAGTCTTCAAACGTGAGCCCACTCGCATATGATAAGATTAACATAACTTGGGCTATCCAAATCTCCATCGCCAATGGGCTTCTTCATTAACTCTTGATCCCAGACTTCTTGAATTAAACCCATCAAGATTTCCTTGAACTTCTTGGCTCGAGATCTTGTAACTGGTCCAACAGGAACATGCACCGGATCTTGCGCCAACGACGATCCTTGGACTCCATCAGCTACAGACTTTAGCCCTATGCCCATACCGCATCGTATCATTACCTAATGTTAGAAAAGTAGTTTTTCACCAGATTATGCCCACAACTGCACCTGTTCTGCCCTGCACCCACTTCCTTCTACTTGTATCCTCCCATACACATAAAGACTCGAAAAAGACACACAAGACACAACAAAAAGACACAAAAAATGAACACAAATATGGTTTCATCACACACCACAAGAGACAAACAAAATAAATATGCAGGAGAATGCACTAAAAGATTTCAGAAAAGATCATTTCAGTATACCACTGAAAGATATACTCAACTCACACCTTGTGAATCAGGAACAACAGTCTTTTGAACCACTGCTCTGATACCACTTGATGGCCCCACTAATGAGTAATTGGTGTATGGTGGGGGAATACACCAGTAGCAATTTTTGCTTAACGTCTTTTCACTGAGATATACTGTTCAGGCCAGTTTACTCACAACTAGAAGAGACAGTTGGAGTAGCCCTACAAATGAGTTGCTCAGTTGGAGCCAATCACACAGTTGGTAGCTCAGCTAACTCCTATGTTTGAATTTCAGCTGCTTGCACCAACTGAGGTTTTGAATAGTTATGCAATGCGGAAGATGGTGAAAGATAAGCTCGTTACAATAACTGAAACCTTTGTGAAAGGAGAAGGTTAAATTCCAAATTCCTAAGTTAGTGCAGTGCATATGTTAGGGTCAGTTGGTTAGGTACAGTAATTAAAATATTCAATGTAAAGTACTGAAAGTAAGCACACAAAATTTTAATGTTGTTCGGAGATCGACCTCCTACGTCCATGACTTCCTCAAGTAAACCACTAGGTAAGCTTACGCGTGCTTCACCAAATGCCCACTTGGATTCCAGGTTCCAAGAAAACCTAACCAGTTCGATTCTGGGTTCGAACAAGACCCCTCAACACTTTTCTGTGCAAGTGCTCAGCCTGTCTTAGATTGCTGGTTCTAAGGGACCAACTCTTGGATTCCTGGTTCCAAGGGACCTCTGCTGGATTCGGAGTTCCAAGCGACCTGGTATTGGATTACTGGTTCCAAGAGACCAAGTGACTTTGATTACTGGTTCAAAGTCAGACCTAAGGTTTGGATTTGGGGGAAGAAATCCAACAAAGAAGTCTACTACACTTTAGGGGAGTGGAGACTTCAACCTAAGACAACAAACTCGATCTCTTGTGAAAGAGTTTGCTGGGACACAAATCAAGCAAGAACCTGCACTCAAAACTCTATCAAGGAAATGCTTCTTGATAGGAGGAGGTTTTCTTGCTTGAGAAGAGAGGTAGTCTGCTGCTGCTGCGACTACTCTTCTTTTCTCTCAACTCTTCTATGTGAAAATTTATGTCACCATGCTTAGATGTGGAGACCTCTATTTATAGAGGAAAAGGTCAAACTAGATGTTGGAAAAAACTATTGACCCTCTGCCAAAAGCATGGCACTCCACGTGCTTTACTGGTAACTTTTCCAGAAACGGTACCTGCAACCATGCGTTTTGAACGCCGCTGTTGTCGGTCCATTTATGGTAAGTTTTTTAGCTGACTTGTGCTTCTGAGCAGGCTCGATTCTGAACTACAACTCTTCAGTCTTCAGCATTTTCAAGGTCTTCTCTTTTCCGCTTCGTGACAACTGACAGCTTCTCTTCACGTGAACTGAACATCTTCAGTTGCACAGAGTAGTTGAGAAGATAACTGAGTTGATGTTCAACTGAGTCCGTGCTTCAGTTGAGGTTGATGTCTCAACTAACTTCCAGTCACAACTGAGTCTGAACCCTTAGCTGAATTCTGGATTTCAACTGAGTTTGGTCCTCAGTTGAGTTCTTCCATGAACTCCCATCTTCAGTATGACTGACTTCTTTTGCTTGAACTCTATAAAGATAAAATCCTATGCTCAAATAGTGAGCTCTGGCAAAGAACAGACTAAAGGCAATCACCTACTCAGTTGGGGTCAGTTGCGGTTTTGGTATCTTTCGAAACCTTTGCTCATTTTCCCAACAATCTCTTTAAATTCGAGTATGCCAGAGACACTCTAGACAAAACTCCTCTCTTGATCAACACACCCACGAAGACCCTTCAGCAGATGTATTGCCCAAGAGGCATTAGTTTCTTTTAGACCCAAATTAGCCAAGAGGTGCCCAAGACACCGACTGCTCTCCAATACTTATTATCTATTCAAGCACAAGAGAAACTCTTGTGTTGACCTCGACTCTATTGGTGATCTAGATGCCTTAACTTATTAGTGATCAAGCAAATAGTTATCTTGCCCAAATCTAATATTAAGCCCTAAGTATTTCGGGAATAAAAGAACACGATTTGATTTAAACGCTTAGGCCTCACGAATAATTGAAGTATCAATAATTCTCATCATCTAATCCAATCCAAGATTAAGAAATTAGCTAGGCATGATTGAAACTAAAATAAGTACTATATTACCAACCAGCAAATGTGTCTTGGCCACAGTGCCAGCAGAAAATTAAAACAGTGAAGTAAAACTTAATTTAAAGCTTTGCCCGTAGGACTTGTTTTTCTTCTCTCCAAACTCTCAAGAACAGAAATTAAAATTGCACTAGGGTTACACGATGATCAAAAAGGTCAAGATAAAATCCATGAGTATAAGGATATTCCTCACACCACTCTTCTCTCAAGTATATTGGGCTAAATGTTTACGCTCGTGACCAATATTAACTTGACTTTCCATAGCCTGCCTTCTACATTCTCATGATCTAGATACTTATTAATAGGACTTTTATTAGGTTATAATGGGGCTTAAGTCATAAGGTAGGAAATATTTAGGAACTAGCTATGGTCAGTATGAACTCAGTTCTGGGCAATACTTGCTCCAGATTCTTCATTCCTTTCTAATAGCTTTTGGGCCTTAGCACACACTTACTTTTTCTATAAATTCTTTTTTTTTGTTTTATATATTTCTTTTTCTCTTCTTTTTTTCCCTTTTTTTTTCTTTTTTTTTTCTATTATCATTTTTACACACTTCGACTAGGTGTCTAGCCCATGATAGTGTAACCCTTTGCCGTCCTTTCATCCCTTATCTTCTCTAAACTTGTGTTCTCATGATCGGGACGACTAAAATTTCAGGTTTATTTAAGTGTATCGAAAGAATTAATTCCAAGCTCGAGGGGGCTAGTCAAAGGATAAACATAAAGGTAAGACTTTTTAGGCTCTGGGCTAAATGAACAAAAAAACTATGCTTAAATCATCTAAGTGCGTTGACCAAACTAATTAAGTTCAAGAAAATGCAGGGAAGTTCTAGATCGTCAAGTCTCATGGTTATATCACAGACAAGAAAAAATAACACTGCATATAAGATGTACAACAATTTAAAGCTCAAATCCTCTCAAGGTAACTCATAGATTCATTCCATCCTACCTATCTACATACAACATACTTAATCATAACATAAATTCAGACTTGACCTTGACCTAAACCCTAAACATGCTGATCAACAGACTCAATTTAAACAAAAAAATTTGATACAACAACGACCCCCACCTACACACTTTTCCTTGAGTAAAGTGGGTAAGGCGGTGGTCAAGACACTAACACAAAACAGATTTAAACAAATTACAATGACCTCACCTACATACTTTGCTTTAAGCAAAGTGGGTAGAGTCATGACCAACAAACTAACAAACTTGAGAAGGAAATTCGAATACCTTCACCACACAGTTTGCGTAGAAAATTGTGGGTGAAGGCAATACCCTAAACTTCTCGACCAACAGACTCACAAAATTTAAAAACAACAAAAACTGTAACACAAAAAATAAAAACCTAAACTACAAGACAAACATGGAAGGAACAACTAAGAAGAAGATTCAAGTGTATACCTGAAATTCTGGTGGGCAAAGTAGGCGCGTTGTTCGTCGAGTAACTCCTTCAGCATTTTCTCCATACACTCCATCCTGGGAACATCCTTCTCCACTTCAGGCACAGCAGCAACAACTTTTCCTCGGGTAATGGCAGGCTTCATCTCCTTGGCAGCTTTGACCTCAACCTCCTTTCCCTTAGGCAGATAGTCAATGAATACCATCTTGCCCATGGGGTCTTCTCTGATGTCCTTCATCTGCTTCAAGGCCTCAAAGTTGAGGTGCTCTTCCTTCATCGGCTTGAGATGAGAGATCTTCTCCATTAAGTCCATCTCCTGGGCATAATCTGTGATCCAATGCCCATAAGAGTAGCGCAACCCAGGCTTTGTAATGACTGCCTTGATGTGTTCCGCCAAGAATGACCTAAAGTTCAGTCTGACCTTGTTCTTCATTGCCCAGAGGATGTAGAGCTCCTTGTTGGCCATAGAGTTGCCACTATCCGACTTTTCATAAAGATTTTAGGCAGGTATGCGATGACATATCCTGAGGGCATGACTCTTAAGTTGATGGCCTTTGTTTGTCTGTGACTTGTATGAATCTTTATAACCTATCACCATCCACGCTGTCTTCCATTCATCCTGCTCATAACTCAGAACCCCACGCTCTGCATTCCTGTACTCTGGCTTCTGAATATCTTTCACCTCTATCATGCCCAACAACTGATTCATCTCATTGATAGATTGCTCATACTCATTGCCCAATAGCATAAACTGGATAGCCATAGGCCCACTCTCTGGATTACTTATCACCTTGACATCCTTGTACATCTTCCGAACCAACTCCTCATAGACCACCACAGGCCACTCCAAAAATCTACCCCATCCTACCCCAGCACCTTGGGGTTTGCCATCCCCCTTGAGATGCTAGGGTTTGTTGGCTAAATGGGCTTCTTCTTCCTCGCTATGCCTACATCGGCATGCTTCTTGCCCTTAAATACGCTAATCGGAGCCACATCGAACACTGTTATGGCCCCTTTTCCTTCCTCCTTGCCCATGGACTAGGATTTGGCTATGGACTCGGTAGGGGCAGACTTATCCGTAGACTCCCCTTGTCGAGTCGATCCGGCATCGGAGGCCACCGTCTTGGCCTTCTTCAATGGGGGTAGCGGCGGTGACTTCATCCTTCTTCGCCGCTCTCTTCTTCTTGACTAGTTTCTTCATAGGTTCCTCCTGTTCATCTCTTTCCCTGTCTCCTTCATTCTGTTCTTCCTCCGCAATAGCACTCAACCCTCCATTTTCCGACTCATTTTCACCAGATTCACCATCCTCTCCCGCTGCTACTTTTTCCTGCATAAGGAGAGAAGGATTCTTCCCTTCGCTTAGCATCAAATCAACATCCACTGGTGGTGGACTGTCAGCGGGCATGGAGGACTTTGATGGGGTTGCTGGTACATGCTCCATAAGCATGCATTTTTTGGTTGTTGGCTTCGGCGGCAATTGCTCAAGGTCAATATGTGTGCTGGAGGGAATTTTATCTAGTTTGATTTTATTTCTGGTGGAAACCATAATGAAAGAAGATGGTTTTAATGGTGAAAGAAAGAAAAGAGAGAGAGAAGAAGGGAAGTTGCAGAGGTGGCGGTTTTTGAATAATGAGGGAGAGTGAGGGGAATGACGTGAGTAGTGGGTGTAGAGGGACGCGGCCTTTTAGGGTTATGACACAACTGACACAAGATGTGACAGCTTCCTCCAGTCTGTTTCCCAACACCCTGCATCATGCCCAGTACCACTCGTACAACTCTCCTTTTATTGCAGCCACTCCTTCTCTATTGCCCGTGGTTTTTCTGCATTATGTTCAACAAACAAACATGCAAAGAAAATACTCTATCCTAAACACTAAACTACTTAACAGAATTAAAAGTACTTAAACTAAATAAATATTTTTTGTATTTTATACTTTTTTTTTTTTATATTTTCTTAATAAAATTAAAATAAAAACGAAAACGAAAAGAAAACATACCAGGTTGCCTCCTGGTCAGCGCCCCATTTAATCGTCTTGGGCACGACATCAAGCATTCTGGTCATTATTCTTTCTCATCAGGGAATCCAGATGACTCCTTAACCTCCTGCTTCTCATGCCCATGATAGGCCTTAATCTTCTGCCCATTTACCTTGAAAATTTTCCCACTCTTGGAATCCTTGATCTCGATTGCTCCATTTGGGTATTGGGCTTAAACTTCGTATGGACCTACCCACTTAGTAGATAGCTTCCCCGATTAGAGTCTGAATCTCGTCTGATATAGCAACACATGTTGCCCAAAATTAAATTCCTTCTTATTGATCAACAGGTCATGGGTTTTCTTCATGCGCTCCATATACAAGTTGGAATTGTCATAGGCCTGAAGCCTTATCTTCTCCAATTCTTGAATTTGTAGCTTTCTTACCTCACCCACTTAATTCCAATCAAAATTCAATTGAGCTATTGCCCAATAGGCATGATGCTTGAGTTTAAACACTTAGGCCCCACGAGTAATCGAAGTATTAATAATTTACATCATCTAATCCAATTCAAGTTTAAGAAATTAGCTAGACAAGAATTTAAACATAATCAAAACAAAAGATTTAAAAGAAAACATAATTGAAACTAAAATAAGAATTATATTACCAACCAGCAAAACATGTCTTGGCCACAGCGCTAGCAGAAAATTAAAACAATGAAGTAAAACTGAATTTAAAGCTTTGCCCGTAGGACTTGTTTTTCTCCTCTCCAAACTCTTAAGAACAGAAATTAAAATTGCACTAGGGTTACACGATGATGATTTGCTGCAGCCATATATATATATAGGCATCAAAGAGAGGTAGAGACGGTTCCCTACATGGGCTTGACTTCTTCCTTCTTTGGCCTTATTTCCTTCTTTGGCTTAGCATTGGATTTTCTTCCTTGTTGAGTTCGGCTTTGACCGGTCTCTCCATGATAAGGATGGAAGCTTCCTTCCTTGTACTCTTAGTTGGTGCTCAATTATCATTCGTTGCCCTCTACTTCATCCTTCTGTCTTGGTCACGTCGGCATCAGTCTTGGCCTCAACGCGCTCTAGTCAGGGTACTCCGCTGCTTTGGCCAAAAGATTATGGGGAGGTACTTCTTCATCTGTAGCTTTGCTGAAGATGTATCTCTTCATTCCTAGCATCAGATTTCAGCCCTATGCCCATATTGCATCGTATCGTTTCCCGACGCTAGAAAAATAGTTTTCCACCAGCTTATGCCTACGATCACACCTGTTTTGCCCTCTATCCACTTCCTTCTATTTGTGTCCTCTCACATTGTAATACCCAGAGCTTTTATAAGTCCTTGAGTGCGTTTTAAATGCATTTCTATACTTAATTAACGTGCCTTGAGTGATCAAATTTTTCAAGGAAAAAATTTTCTTGAAAATGACCAAAATGCCCTTGTGTGTTTAAGTGTGATTTTTCTCATTTCAATTATTCGAATCGAGTATGTGATGTATTAATTGAGTTTATTTATATGAGTTTGAGCATGAGTATAACTTTCGGAGAATTTCGAGAACTTTTACTTTTCAGTGAATAGTAATGAAAACCGAGAAAACAATATTCACCGACGAACTCAGAATTTAACCTAATGCAAGATGGAAGGGTGATAGCATATGCTTCAAGACAACTCAAACCCCATGAAGAGAAGTATCCAACTCATGATTTAGAATTAGCAGCCATAGTGCATGCCCTGAAAATTTGGAGACACTATCTTTATGGAGCCAAGTGTGAAATCTTTTCGGATCACAAAAGTCTGAAGTATTTCTTCGAGCAGAAGGAGCTAAATATGAGACAGATAAGATGGCTCGAGTTGGTGAAAGATTATGATTGCAAGATATCTTACCATCCCGGTAAATCCAATGTTGTAGCCGACGCGTTGAGCCGAAAAAGAAAGGTGGAAAATTAAGAAGAAACCAAGTTAGGATTTTTGCTAACTGAAGAGACAAGATTGATCGAAGAATTTGGAAGAATGAGAATCGAAGTAGTTCTACCTCCGGCAATGGTAGAGCTAGTGATTGCTACCTTGGTAGTAGTACTAGATTTGAGGTCTCGTATCATAGAAGGACAAAGGAAAGACGAGGATTTGGAGAAGTTGAGGTTGAAGGTTAGAAAAGAAGGAGTCAAAGACTTTTCAGAGTCAAGAGACAATGCCTTGTTGTTCCGAGGAAGAATTTGTGTGCCAAAGGACGAGAAGTTAAGAAACGAGATAATGAGTGAAGCTCATGAGACTCCGTATACAGCCCATCCCGGCAGTACAAAGATGTATCAAGATTTGAAGCAACAGTTCTGGTAGGAAGGACTAAAAAAGGATGTAGCCATGTATGTTGAAAGATGTTTAGCTTGCCAACAAGTGAAGTCTCTGCACCAAAGATCGTATAGACCTTTACAACCACTACCAGTCCTAGAATGGAAGTGAGATGGTATTACGATGGATTTTGTGACCGGTTTGCCAAGGTCAAGAAAAGGAAACACAGTTGTGTGGGTGATAGTGGATAGATTGACGAAATCCGCTCATTTCATACCTATACCCCACACCTATTGATGAGCCGGGATCCAGCACTGATGAATCAAACCCGGAGTTGCAGCTGAGAGGTCCAGTTACAAGATTGAGAGCCAAGAAGCTGCAAGGCTATTTCCAGTGCATTGTCCGGAAGAAGCTGGAAGATGAAGATGTTGGAGTGAAGCAGCCCAAGTTGGTGAACTTGACCCAAGTTTTGGATTAGCCTTTTTAATTCGAAATTGGACTTCTTCTATTTAATTGTTTTATGTCGAATTTATTTTAATTGGGTTGAACTTTGTGTTATTTAATGGAGCCCAATAGTTAGTATTTTTATCATTCCTTTTCGAGCCCAACTGTATTAAGGGCCCAGTTTGGATTTTAGGGTATTTAAACCCTTGTTCGACACTTTTCAGGGCAGACAATATTGAATCAAATATCAAGTTTTCAGTTTTTGTCTCACGCGTGCTTCGGTTCACGTTGCTGTTCTTGGTAGAGTCTTGAGTTGGCATCCTTAGACTTGAAATCATTTGTCACGTTCGTGATATCCAGTCGTACCCGGGTTAGACAAGCTACGAAGATCGATCCATCGACGCGTTTCGGATTCAAGTAGATCCGGGGTTCGTTTGGGGTAAGTTCTTCAGCCTATTTTCATTCTTTTTCGTCCCCATCATCATCACCACTTTCGTTCATCATCATCCATCCCAATCCCCACACCTGTCCAGACTTCCGCCCTTACCGCCACCGTTTCCAGTTTCAACCTAAAATCGTCCAAAAGTCCACCTCTTCATAAATCATAAACCCCTCGTGCGAATTGGCTGAATTTTGGATATGTTGTTACTGATTTCAATTTATAATTCGTGTTAAAATTTGAGTCTAATCGGAGTTGATTTGCTATAGTTTCTGATCGGGTAGTTTTCTAGGGTTTTATTCAATAATTTGGGGTTTTGTTTCGTATCTTGTTTGTTTCCTTGTTCAATTGTCGATCCAAATCAGTAATTGGGAGTTCGAGTCTCTAGTTGTTCAGTTTGTAATTGGATTGAATCAACCTATTAGCTGACGTGTGTTCGAGTCCCTAATTCCGTGTAATTGATTGGCCGTATCATAAATCTTGGTATCAGAGCCACGTCAGCGCTTGCTGGTCGTGGTTCGATCCAATTTGGTGTGACATTCTAGGGGCAAAAGTGATCGACTAAAAAAAAAAAGTTAAAAGTCGAAGCCCTAGGACTGAATCGCCGAGAAGTCTTTGTTGTTTTCGTGAGTTTTTCTTGATTTGAGTTGGGAAGTTGTGAATTGCAGTTTGTGTATCTTCTTTGAGTTGTTGTCCTTCGTCGAATAGCGATTGGGGACGTCGTATTGTATTGGTTATCAATTTTTGGGTAGTTTCGATTATTGGATTTGATTGTATTGGTTTAATAAGGATCAATTGGTGTTATCCGAGTGTCATTAGGATTTGATTTCATTGCTTTTCTAGTTAGGCTCGAATTGAATCACTAATTTGGATTGAAATCCCTAACATACCATCCGAAATTCATCTTTTCCTTATCTTCTCCTTTCTTTGGCCTTGACTACCTTTTCTTCCTTATTTGTTTCCCAAAAATCCGTCCCAATTAAAACTGGTCACCATTCACACATACTTCATATTTTAGTTCTGTTTGTACCACTTCTCGGAATCCTCGTTCAGTGAACAGAAAAAAAAAGTTACGTTTTGGTATGATATTTGGGGTCGTGGTAGTCCATATATCCTCTGTAGAAAAATCACTATTCACGAAAAAGTTACTATTCATTTCCCGAGCATTACCGAAACTCACTTTGAGCATTCTTGTTCTTTTGAATCCTTGGATCATATAGAGTCTTTTGGTGCAGTTTGTACGTGCACTTTTTCTGGGCAGTTTAGACGACGGTTTTTCTGCATAACCGTTGTCTTTGTGTGGTTTTCTATTTCGTGGCTCCCTTACTATCCCGTGGTTCTCTGGACGTCAAGTCCGAGCTTTTGACTAAAGCTAAAGAGTTGACGACAGATTCTATTGGGAAGTTTTAGTTTTTTTTTTAGTTTAGTTTTTATTCTTTCCTATACACTTGAGTGACATACACGAGTGGTAAAAAATCTGAGAGAACAAACGGGTGATTGTGAGGAATTGTGAGGTCCCTTTTATTTCTTGTCGTTTGTTCACTGTGCAGGTACTATGAGTCAAGACAAATCACCTCAGTTTTCAGGCACCAAAGCTAATTGGGATGCCAAGTACCACTTTGATGCTTTAGATGGTAATGTGCAGAGACAGTTCAGAGAAGTTCAGAATACCATGGCAGAATTGTTGGCTAAATTCGAGCAGTTCAGTACCGCTATACCCCAGGCCAATGTTCAACCGCAGGTACATGAAGATGAGGTGCATAATGAAGCCTCAGACTCAGAGTTTGGAAACTTTGAGGATGAACCAGCTGAGGATAATACAGCTCAGTTCGTCCCACATGAGGATAATACAGTTCCGTTCATCCCACATCAGGGAGACAGAAACAGAGACAGAATCGGTTTCCAACCTCGAGGCCGGGGCCGAGGTCGAGGTGACCCATTCCAGCCACTGTTCCAGCCACGTTTCCAGGCAGCTCGCAGGAACGTTTATCCAGGGCAGCCTAGATATGGTCATGCCGATGATCTACTCGGCAACATCAAGACCACCATCCCAGCATTTAAAGGCAAACATGATCCATACGCCTATTTAGACTGGGAACGCAAAGTTGATAAAATCTTTGAGTGCTATGACTTTCCCGAGCTCAAGAAAGTGCAACTAGCATCCCTTGAGTTCATTGGATATGCAGCAACTTGGTGGGAGTTTCAGCAGAATAGGCGTAGAAAAGATAGATATCCTCCTATTGACAGTTGGCAGGAGATGAAGGATGTTATGAGAGGCAGATTCATTCCAGTTCACTATGAAAGAGAATTGGAAAAGAAGCTCAGTCATATTCGTCAAGGGTCCAGATCAATTGAGGAGTATCACAAGGAATTAGAGACAACACTGAACCGGATAGGTAAAGAAGAGACACTGTTTGCTACACTCAACCGGTACATTGAAGGAATAAACCCTGATATTGCCTGTGAAGTCGAGCTGAAGGACTTTGACAGTATAGAGGCAATGGTTCATTATGCATCTATTGTTGAACGGCAGCTCAGAGATGGACGTCGTCGATCCTTCCAGTCGACGCCTGCTAAGACTCCTTGGGTTCGAGGCAATTCCTCTACACCTAGGACAGCCCCTACACGTCCTCAAGGTCAGTTCGCACCACCCGTCCGCCGTTCTGAGCAGTCTGCACCGACGCCCGGTCGCAGACCCGAGTTCGGTTCATCTGCACCCAACCGAAATCAGAATCGAACTGTGCAGCCTAATCAGTCTCAGAATGGTACTCCAGGAAGAGCACGTGACGTTCAGTGTCACAAGTGCAAAGGATGGGGACACTTTCAAGCCCAGTGTCCAAATCGCCGAGTTCTCTTCATTACCGATCAGAATGAGTTAGAATCAGCTAGTGAAGAGGAGCCCGACGACCCTATTGATGCAGGGGTCGAAGATCAGCCCCTTAATGGTTCCCCTAGCGTTGAGATTGAAGATGAGCAGCCGAAGCCAGCTAGTATGAATCTTGTTTCCATCCGGGCTCTGAGCATGATTCGTGAAGAGGATCAGAACGATCAGCGAGAAAACATCTTCTACTCGCGTTGTTCTATCCAAGACAAGATGTGCTTGCTCATTATTGACAGTGGAAGCGTCGTGAACGCTATCAGCCAGTATGCAGTGGGAAAGCTAGGCTTGACTCCACAGAAGCATCCCAGACCCTACCGATTGCAATGGTTGACCGACAGAGGCGAGATCAGAGTAGGATACCAGGTAAATGTCACATTTTCAATTGGTAGATATACAGATACTGTTTTGTGTGACGTCATCCCTATAGATGCGGCGCATATTTTTCTTGGTCGTCCTTGGCAGTTTGACAGAAAGGCGATACATGATGGATTCGCCAACACTTATGCCGTGACTAGAGATGGTCGGACCGCTAGACTATGGCTATTGGCGCCTAAGGATGTTGCAGAAGATCAGAAGAGGATGCAAGAGAAATTCCAGGAAGAACGGGAGAAAAAGTCAAAGAACAAGGCCGCGTTGTCGTCGCCTAATCCTACAATGAGTTCGACCGACTCTAAGTCTTCCAAGGCAGCCTCTTCTACGTCTAAGGGATCCTCTAAGTCCCTTCATATTGCTACTACATCGAGTTCCAGTGCAGACAATTCAGATCCAGTGCACAAGAACTTGTTTATTAGTGCAAAGGGAGTACAGAAAGCAATCAGAGCTGGTAAGCCTATCGTTCTAGTTACTTTTAAGGCTAATGATACTCCTGATGTTGTTATTCCTACTGTTTTGCAGCCTTTGATGGAGGAGTTCAAGGATGTGTTCCCAGAAAAGATTCCCAGTGGTCTGCCGCCAATTCGAGGAATTGAGCATCAGATCGATTTTCAGCCGGGAGCAGTCCTTCCCAACAGACCAGCTTACCGGACCAGCCCTGAGGAGACCAAAGAAATAGACAGACAAGTTCGGGAATTGTTGGAAGATAAGCGAATCCGAGAGAGCATGTCGCCATGTGCAGTTCCTGTGATTCTTGTGCCAAAGAAGAATAATGAATGGCATATGTGCATGGACTGCAGAGCCATCAATAAAATCACGGTAAAGTATCGTTTTCCCATTCCCAGGTTCGATGATATGCTAGATGAGTTGTCTGGAGCGTCTGTCTTTTCTAAAATTGATTTGCGTTCTGGATATTTTCAAGTTAGAATGTCTGAAGGGGATGAGTGGAAAACAGCATTTAAGACTAAGCATGGTTTGTATGAATGGCTTGTGATGTCTTTTGGACTTACTAATGCTCCTAGTATTTTTATGCGTTTGATGAATCATGTGTTGCGTGATGTTATTGGAAAATATGTTGTTGTTTACTTTGATGATATCCTTATCTATAGCAAGTGTGTTTCTGATCATGTTAGGCATCTTAGGCATGTTTTTGAGTTGTTACGTGACGCTAAGTTGTATGCCAATTTGTCTAAGTGTTATTTTTGCATGGATGAGGTTGTTTTTCTTGGTTTTGTGGTTAGTAGTCGTGGTGTTGAGGTAGATAGGACTAAGGTGAAAGCCATTGAGGAGTGGCCCACACCTAAGTCGTGTTCTGATGTGAGATCTTTCCATGGTTTAGCTGGTTTTTATCGTCGATTTGTGCGTGATTTCTCTACTATTGCTGCACCATTGACTGAGTTGAGTAAGAAAGACAGGAAGTTTGAGTGGGGTAAAGCCCAAGAGCGTGCTTTTAATTTGTTGAAGTCAAAATTATGTAATGCTCCTTTGTTAGTTTTACCCGATTTTTCTTAGATGTTCGAGATTGAGTGTGATGCCTCTGGTATAGGCATTGGTGTTGTTTTGATGCAGGATAGGAAGCCGGTCGCCTACTTCAGTGAGAAGCTGAATGGAGCAGCTCTTAGGTACTCTACGTACGATAAGGAGCTGTATGCATTGAAAAGGTCTTTGGAGACTTGGCAGCATTACTTGAGACCGAAGGAGTTCGTGATTCACACTGATCACGAGTCACTGAAGCACTTGAAAGGGCAGCAAAATCTGAATTCGAGACATGCCAGATCGGTTGACTTCATTGAATCCTTCCCATATGTGATTAAGTATAAGAAAGGTGAGGAGAACGTGGTTGCTGATGCACTTTCTCGCAGGTATACCTTGTTTTCTGTGATGCATGCCCAGTGCTTAGGATTAGAGAATTTGAAGAGTTTTTATGAATCTGATCCTTATTTTGGTGATATATTTAGAAATTGTCAGTCTAGGACTAGATCTGTTGATTCCTTTTATGTGACTAATGGATTTCTATTTAAAGATGCAAAGTTATGTGTTCCTACTTGTTCTATGTGAGATTTGCTTGTTCTAGAGTCTCATGCAGGTGGTTTGATGGGTCATTTCGGTGTTACTAAAACTTTGAGTTTATTGCATGAGCATTTTTATTGGCCTCGCATGAAGAGAGATGTCGAGAGAATCTGTGCTAGATGTATTACCTGTAGAAAGGCTAAATCTAGTTCTAATCCATTTGGTTTGTACACTCCACTACCTGCACTATCTGCACCTTGGATTGACATTTCCATGGATTTTGTTCTTGGTTTGCCTAGGTCTAAGACTGGCAAAGATTCTGTGTTTGTGGTTGTCGACAGGTTTTCCAAAATGTCTCATTTTATTGCATGCAGACAAACTGATGATGCTGTTAATATTGCTAATCTGTTCTTTCGTGAAGTAGTTAGACTGCATGGCTTACCCAGGACTATTGTGTCTGATAGAGATTCTAAGTTCTTGGGACATTTTTGGCGTGTTCTTTGGGGAAAGTTAGGTACTAAACTTTTATTTTCTACTGCATGTCATCCTCAAACTGATGGTCAGACTGAAGTAGTTAATAGGACTTTAGGAACTTTACTTCGCGCTTTAGTGAAGAATAATTTGAAGTCATGGGAAGAGTGTTTACCTTTTGCTGAATTTGCTTATAACCGTGTCGTGCATTCTTCCACTAACATGTCTCCATTTGAGGTAGTATATAGTTTTAATCCTCTCACTCCTACGGATCTTATCCCTTTGCCTATTGACCATCTTTCGAGTTTGCAAGGCTCTCGTAGGGCTGAACAGGTTCAAGAGATGCATAAGAAAATCAAGGACAGGATCGAGCTGCAGGGAGAGAAGAATGCCACGAAGGCTAATACACATCGCAAGCAAGTGCTATTCAAACCAGGTGATAAGGTTTGGATCCACTTCAGTCCAGGGCGCTTCCCTAACTTGAGGAAGTCAAAGTTGATGCCTCGTGGAGATGGACCGTTTACTGTGGTTGCCCGAGTCAATGACAATGCCTACCGTATTGATCTTCCAGGTGAGTATAAGTGTTCTAATACTTTTAATGTTGCTGACTTATCTCCTTTTCCTGTAGATGACTTTGATGCCGAGGAGGACCGAATTCGGGGACGAATTTTTTTTCAGCAGGGGGGGAATGATGAGCCGGGATCCAGCACTGATGAATCAAACTCGGAGTTGCAGCTGAGAGGTCCAGTTACAAGATTGAGAGCCAAGAAGCTGCAAGGCTATTTCCAGTGCATTGTCCGGAAGAAGCTGGAAGATGAAGATGTTGGAGTGAAGCAGCCCAAGTTGGTGAACTTGACCCAAGTTTCGGATTAGCCTTTTTAATTCGAAATTGGACTTCTTCTATTTAATTGTTTTATGTCGGATTTATTTTAATTGGGTTGAACTTTATGTTATTTAATGGAGCCCAATAGTTAGTATTTTTATCATTCCTTTTCGAGCCCAACTGTATTAAGGGCCCAGTTCGGATTTTAGGGTATTTAAACCCTTGTTCGACACTTTTCAGGGCAGACAATATTGAATCAAAAATCAAGTTTTCAGTTTTTGTCTCACGCGTGCTTCGGTTCACGTTGCTGTTCTTGGTAGAGTCTTGAGTTGGCATCCTTAGACTTGAAATCATTTGTCTCGTTCGTGATATCCAGACGTACCCGGGTTAGACAAGCTACGAAGATTGATCGATCGATGCGTTTCGGATTCAAGTAGATCCGGGGTTCGTTTGGGGTAAGTTCTTCAGCCTATTTTCATTCCTTTTCGTCCCCATCATCATCACCACTTTCGTTCATCATCATCCATCCCAATCCTCACACCTGTCCAGACTTCCGCCCTTACCGCCACCGTTTCCAGTTTCAACCTAAAATCGTCCAAAAGTCTGCCCCTTCATAAATCATAAACCCCTCGTGCGAATTGGCTGAATTTTGGATATGTTGTTACTGATTTCAATTTATAATTCGTGTTAAAATTTGAGTCTAATCAGAGTTGATTTGCTATAGTTTCTGATCGGGTAGTTTTCTAGGGTTTTTATTCGATAATTTGGGGTTTTGTTTTGTATCTTGTTTGTTTCCTTGTTCAATTGTCGATCCAGATCAGTAATTGGGAGTTCGAGTCTCTAGTTGTTAAGTTTGTAATTGTATTGAATCAACCTATTAGTTGACGTGTGTTCGAGTCCCTAATTCCGTGTAATTGAGTGCCAAGTACAATTACCTCCGACCGAAATTCGAAGTTCACAACCTGTTTTTGGGAAAGTTTCCAAAAAGAATTGGGAACACAATTGTAGTTCAGTACCGCTTATCATCCTCAGACAGACGGTCAGTCAGAGAGAACGATTCAGATTCTTGAGGACATGCTAAGAGCTGTTTTATTAGACAAAGGAGACTAGTGGGAGAAAATCTTACCTCTTGTCGATTTTGCTTATAACAATAGCTATCAAAATACGATTGGAATGACCCCTTATGAAGCCCTGTATCGAAACAAGTGTAGATCTCCGCTCTATTAGGACGAAGTAGGCGAGAGGAAAGTGATAGGGCCAGAAGCGATTGAGAAAATGATAGAATCTATTCGTCAGATTCGCGAGAAGATCAAGGAAGCCCAAAGTCGGCAGAAGTCATATGCCGACAACCGAAGATCCGAGTTAGAGTTTGATGCAGGAAGTAAAGTATTTTTGAAAGTATCCCCGTCGAGAGGAGTGCACCGTTTCGGTCTTAAAGGAAAGTTAAAGCCTCATTTTATAGGACCGTTCGAAATCCTTGAAAGGATTGGAGCCGTTTCGTATAGATTAGCTTTGCCTCCCAATTTTGGGAATTTGCATAACGTTTTTCACGTATTGCAATTAAGGAAGTACGTTTTCGATCCAAAGCACGTGATTCACCAGGAAGACGTGGCTTTGAAGCCAGATTTAAGCTAAAAGGAGAGGCCCGAGCAAATTCTGGACCGTAAGGTTCAGCAGCTTAGAACGAAATTGACTCCCCTAGTTAAGATTAAGTGGTGTCATCACGATCTCGAAGAAGCTACATGAGAACTCCAAGAAAAGATGAGAGCGAAATATCCCGAGCTGTTTCCTCAAGGTTAGTAAATTTCGGGATGAAAATTTTCTTAAGGGGGTGAGGATGTAATACCCTGAGCTTTTATAAGTCCTTGAGTGCGTTTTAAATGCGTTTCTATATTTAATTAACGTGCCTTAAGTGCTAAATTTTTCAAGGAAGAAATTTTCTTGAAAATGACCAAAATGCCCTTGTGTGTTTAAGTGTGATTTTTCTCGTTTCAATTATTTGAATCGTGTATGTGATGTATTAATTGAGTTTATTTATATGAGTTTGAGCATGAGTATGACTTTCAGAGAATTTCGAGACTTTTACTTTTCAGTGAATAGTAATGAAAATCGAGAAAACACTATTCACCGACGAACTCATAATTTAACCTAATTAGTGTATTTTGAATCTAGAATTAATTATAAGACCCCTGAGATATGTTAGAAGCTTATCCGAGATCACATGAGAGAATTTTAAGAGTTTAGTCTTAACGGATTAATTAGCCGAGCCAGTTTAGGTTTTTCTTCGTTACATAGAATTTTAACCTAAAAATTAGATATTCGGAATCCTTGATTTATTTCGTGGGATTTGAGATAGAGTTGAGGTGTTTTCGATGTCGGAAACGAGTCAAGGAGAGCTTATAGCCGTTTTCAGTATAAACGGAATAATACGGACATATTCTACCGGAAAACTTTTTCATCCGGGGAAAATTATATCAGATAAAAAAAAAGGAATCTCTCTAGTTCTCTCTCCCTCTCCCACCTACATCACTCTCTCTCTCTCTCCCTAATCTCTCTCTCCTTAGGTACCTATTTTCTACTCTAAGAGAGAATGTAATGATTACATTCATTCACTTGGCCAAAATTTCTCATTTCTATCCTAGCTAATGAAGTGTGAGATAAGCTTAACTAAATTCATTCATCTCACTCTCTCATCACTCACTACTCTCTCTCTCCCAACATGTTCATCATAGAGGAAAAAGAAGAAAAATTTCTCTCATCTCTCTCTCTCTAAATGCTGAGCACACACACACACATGGTAGAAGAGAAACCTCCATTGAAGCTCAAATCTTCAAGCTTTCAAGCTCCAACAAGATCTTCATCATATTCATTCCATCCAACTTTAATTTAGAGGTTCAAGATGAGATCCACCATGGAAATTCCAAGCTAAAGACTTGAGCTCCCAATTCTTTTATTTTTGGTCCAACCAACTTCAAGAGGATATCTTTAATTTAAATCCTTAAAAGTTCATTTGATTTCTTGTAAATATGTAATCCCTAATCTCTAAAGAAAAAAAAATATGCATGCTTTAATTTATATTTAGGGAAACTAGGGTTTGAGATATGAAAATCGAAGTGAGGAAATTATTAGGAAATCGTACCCCAGGAATCGATCTAAGAATTAAAAGAGAAAAGAGAAATAAAAACCCTAAAATAATTACTAAAACCGAAAATAGGGAAAAGAAAGAAGGAAAAATAATTGCTATGATATTTCTAAGAGGAAGCCGAAAATTTTGAGTTTATGGAGGAGCATTTGGTTTAATTTGTTGTTTGATGATTTAATGATGTTATGAGCATGATATGATTATGATGGAAAGGATGATTTAAATTATTATGATGTTATGTGAGAAAAATCGAAATATATATATTTATGGAGGAAAATAAATTTTGATGATTTTCAGTAGTTTTGATGATTTTGATGTTATGAATGTGTTTGTGTTTGATTTGGAATATTAGATGTTCAATAGGAATTTTTGAGATGAAGAAAATGAAATTTTTAGTGCAAATTCATGCAAAAATCGATGGAAATAAGTATGAATGCCTAGTGTGTGTTCTAGGTGTTCTTGGTGAAATTTATGAAGATTTGAATATATGTTCTTGGTGTTCTTGGTGAGAATTATGAAGATTTGAAGATTAATAAAATTAATATTAAAATAAAGTAAATTAATTATTTAATTAATAAAATAATTCAAAAATATTGAGAATAAAATTTAATAGAAAATAAAAAAGAGAAATTAGTAAATTAATTATGAGATAATGAATTGAGTAAAAAATAAAGAAAAATATTTCTTTAAGAAGAAATTAGATTAAGAGGAGAAAATTAAGTGAGTTAAATAATAGAAATTAAAAGAAATAATAATTGAGAAATAAAAGAGGAGTTAGAGTTAAGAAAATAGAGTTAAAAGTTGATTATAAATTTGAGACGAGTTAGTCGAGGTTAAGACGTTCAATCGAACGAGAAATAATAAATTAATTTTAAGATAAAAAGAATTCCTTTTAAGAAGAGAAAATATTTGTAAAGTCGAGCATAAGAAGTTAATGAAGAGATAAGCCGAGATTGAGTCCGTTTACTCGTTTAATTGCGAGATTAATCAAAGAGTTTTGAAATAAAAATAATAGATTTAGAATTAAATAAAATTAAAGAAATAATTTCTTAATAAAATAAGAAATAGTAAATATGAGAGTAGGTATTAAGTTTGAGATTAGACGATTAAACAATGCTATGAGAGAAATAGCTTAATAAATGAAGTCTCGAGTTGAAAGTTTAATAATGGAGTTTAAATACGAGTATCGAGTTTAAAGAATCTCAAATGTTTAAATGCTCGTTTATTGATAATACGTCGAATGTTGAATGATTGATTATGCTTGAGTGATATTAATTGAGTTTGCTTTTCAAATCTTTTTAATTTGAAATAAGACGATGAAGTTATCAAGTTTTGAACTTTAAGTTAAAAGTCGAGTTTTCATAGGATAAAGAAATTGAGAATTTTATTAAAGAAAATAAAATTCTAAGAGCCGAGTTATAAATAGAAAACGAATTTCTATTAAGTATAGAAAATAAGAGTTTAATTGAGAATAAGAAAAGAGATATAATAATTATATAAGATAAGAGTACGCATACGAGTATGTGTACGTAGTTGAGAAAAGACGACATATTTAGAAAATAACGTTGTGTTGTAAGTCGAGAGTTATTAAATGACTATTTGAGATTTTAAATTCAAAATACTTATTGTTTGAACTTTTGTTTAATTTATTATGCTTGATTGAACCTATGTGCTTGAGTGAAATATTTATATTTCGTTTATGATAAAATGACTTGATCAATTGTTGAGAATGCTTATATGATTGATTTGAAATGAAGATAGTTGAATCAAGTATTCGAGTAAGAATTTGAGCGGCGTAATTGAGATAAATAATATTTCTTTAATTAGCAAGAAATACTAAAGTAAGATGATTTAGAAACAAGGATGTGAGACGAAGTTATTTAGTAACCGAGTAGAGTCGATAATCGAGAACGAGAAAGTCGAGAAAGGATATTGATTTAGCAAAGATAAAAATAGAGAGACCTGAGTCAAGTAGAAGTCCTTCAGTCGAAGCCAAAATCTACTTTACGTCTTACGCATCGAGAGTCTTATTCTTTATTCAATGTCAAATTGTGAAGGACCGAGCGGGACGAGAAAGTAGCAACGACGTTCAAAAAGAGTAAGCCGCCTAGCTAGAATCTTTGGAAGTCAGGTGGGCTTTTCTAAAACTAAAACTCCGATGAATGCTATTATTGTTACTGAGTATTATTATTTGAGTATTAAATTCAATTGACTTGCCATTTTTATATGAGTTGGTATGCTTTATCATCTGCTTGAAATATTATTGCCCTGTGAAAGACAGGAACCCACGTGTGGTATTTGAAATGTTTGAGGTGACTGTGTGCCTTACTTTTGTTTAGCCGGTCACAGTGTTTGAGAAGGAGGCCTACTTTTCAACACAGAGAGGATATGGTAGATGATACATGTCTGTTGAGTATATATATTATGTTTGACAGCGCTGTCATTTCAAGAAAAATAAAATATTTTTGCATACACAAGTAAACGTTTTTTATTGCATTAATACTTGTGATGCTACGGCAAGGCAAGTTCAATTGTATAGCTCTAAGAGCAACTTTTTCAAATGTTTTGGCATATGTTCACTGAGTACGAAGTACTCAGGCGTGCATGTATTTCTAAACGTGCAGGTTTGCAGGATGTGGATGGCGTGGACGGCTTGGTGGTGTGTTTTATTGGTTGAGTCGAAAGTTGGCTGGCAATTACATGTTTTCATACATGTAGTTGTTGGGAATTGAGTCGAAGTCTCCGCTGCAGTATTATATGATGTTTCTTTTATTATGTTTTTGAATAGCATTCTGATACTTTGTTTAAATTCACGAGCGATGTGCTTGATACAATTTGCCGCTTTCCTTAATTCTCGTTTCATGTGAACTTGACATCCTTATTCATTTTGGATTTAATATGTAAATTATCTATACTCGCTTGGTGTTTTATCTATGAATTGGAAGCATGCCTTATTTGTTATTTCTTTCAGTCAATAATCCCTTGATTCCCCGAGCATGAACCCTTATGTGAGTTGAGTTAGTATGAGGTTTAGTAGTGTTAGTGTCATTCGTCGCACCTCGGGAGTCGGGGTGTGACATAGTGGTATCAGAGCAGGTTGTCTGCTTTGAAGCTTAGCTTTCTTTGATGAGTCAAGTCTAGATTTATTTCCTAGACTTATTTGAGTCAGTAACACACCAAGCAATCCCCAATCTCATCCAGAAACCAGGTACGCTTTATTTTCTAAAGCTTTCAAGTTAAGATGATTAATTGAGTTATTAAGTCTATTATTTGCACTCGTCTAGAGATAAAAGCTTTATAAGTAGATTGAATAACTAGATTGCTTTAGAATGCCTTTCTTAATGTGTTTTTCGTGTGGAAATCGGAAAGGATGGAACGTTTGTGCAAATGATTTCCTGAAATGGAATTGTCAAGTACCCTGAGCAATAATACCTCTATGGAAAGCAAGAACGAGTATGTGGTGGTTGGAAATTTTAGCATGCCTGTTTAACTGTTTTAGTGTGCTTAACTCATTTAAAATTCGTACAGGATGGACGACCGAGAGTGGATGCAGGAGTACCTGCATGTGAGGAAGATGTATCGCGAGACGCTTGCGGAATTCCTAGCTCGTTATCATAAGATTCGGGAGAAAGTTTAGTACATGGACGTAGGAGCATTAGACGGAATGATACATTTGATCCAGGCCTTACCTCAGGAATGGCGTGATTGGACAACATCGCTTGTGCCCAGATTTCTTGGACACCGTTACCTCGATGGCTACCTCTACGATGACTGCAATGCATTCATTTCCACTATCTCCGGGCAATATATGCAGTACGGTGCTCCGTCTCCAAAACCGTATGATGTTGATTTCCCTGCCGTGCCGAATGGTTTTGTCCATAGTCCCCCGCCTGTACTTCAAGATGGCCCAGCTCCTCCCCATGACCCTTCACCGCCCCGTTCTAAGCCAGAGCCCCGAGTCCCCTATTAGGACTACCCGTACTTGGGAGGTGTGCTCCCTATCCGTGCCTTTGACCGTTTTGCTTCATCTAGCTCAAATGCTCCGCAGTCAAACGATTTTTAGATCCTAACGGAGTCATGTCATCTTCGCATGACCAGTTTGCGGAATACATGCACCGTGACCATACATCTTCTCCGGTCCAGCCCTTAGCCGAGCCTCCTAGGCCGACTCGTACCGGCAGCAGCGATAATGGTGAGCCATTTGAAGGACGTCAATGCTCGATTTGAGGACGAGGATACTGGAGACATGACCAATCCTTGGGAAGCTGTCAACTACACCCTCCGCGACTTTGAAGAAGAGTTAAGGGCAGCCGAGCGTGAGCGTTTTGACATTATAAATGATGGCGCAGAAGAGGAGGAGGAAGATCTCGAAGAGGATCCAGAGGAGGAAGAGGATCCAGAGAGGATCTAGAGGAGGAAGACCCAGAGGAGGAGGACCTCGAGGAGTATCACGATGAAGAGCAGTATGATGATGACGGCCCGAGTGAGGATGATTCTAATGTTTAAAATCAGTTCAAGAAAGTTGTGGAGAATTTCGAACAATATTTACTTTTCTGTCTAAGAGTTGAACTCTTTTTACCTTTCCGCAGTGATGTATATATTTATAACTCGATGTATGGTTAGCTAGTAGAATCGGACGTGAAATGTTAGCTCGTGTTAGATCGATTCGAGATGTAGACCGTCGTGTTGATGTGTGGGAAATTTTCCGATGTAAATGTTTAATCCCTTATTTTGTAGTAAGTCCTTAAAAGAGGCCATCGTCGGGTGATATAAAAGAAGAGCCGTTAAGCCGTTAAAATCAGCTTTGAGTCTTCCAAGTAATTAAATTAATCCGAGTATTTGAAATTCTTAAATTTTGATTGAGATAAGAACGAGTGACGAGATAAGAGTTGAGTAAATTGAATAAGCTATTCTTTAGCAATAAATAATAAAATCTGAGTGAAGGATAATAAGAAGTATATATACGCCGAAATAATAAGATTTGAGTGCATGATTGCTTTGAGTACTGAGGAAGATTTTTTTTGAAAATATGTGAATGTTGGCGTAACTATGTTTGAGATTATGATTGTTTAAAATATTGAGAAATATTTGTCTTGCAAATATATAGGGCGACGTGAATGCTTGTCAATATTAATGCTGATTAATTATTTGAGTTGAGAATGAATTGATTGAGATATATGTGAGTTTGAGATGATTGATTTAATTGCAGTGATTATTAAATTGAATTTCATTTAATGTGTTGATAAGTACCGATCGAGAATCATATTCCTTCCCAAGGGGAAATATTTTCAAAATCGAGAAAGGTTCAGAGTGAGATAAATTATTCTTTCCGAGTGGCTTAAAATTTTCCTTTTTGCATTTCTTTAGAATTCCGCCAAGATGAAGAAACGTAAGAAATGAGGAAGAGGGACAGTGAGATCCTACTCCGCCCCCTCCAAATGAACATCGAGTAGAAGAACTTTTTCTTCAACAAAATCCCCCAACCTTCGGCGGTAAAGGTAGTCTGGTAGAAGCCGAGGACTGGATTCGTTCTCTTGAGCTAATTTTTAGATTTCTTCGTTGCACCGATGGCGAACGTCTCGAGTGTATGACGTATCAATTGAAAGGAACTGCCAACTACTGGTGGGAAGCAAGACAGAGGATGTATACTCCAGAAGAGCATGAAAACTTGTCGTGGGAGCAATTCAAGGAAGCGTTGTATGAGAAGTATGTGCCAAGGAGTTATCATAAGCAGAAAGCAAACGAATTTGCAACCCTGAGGTAAGGGAAGAAGACTGTAGCTGAGTACGATCGTGAGTTTTGCGAATTAGCTCATTTTGCGCCTGATAAGGTAGATATCGATGAGAAAATGTGCGAGCTGTTCCGAGCAGGATTAAGGCAGGATATTCGAGTAGTTCTCGCTAGTTAGAGTGGTCTGACTTATGCAGAAGCCCTTAATCAAGCCCTAGATATGGAGTTGGCTATGCAGCCAGAAAAAGGATCGCATCCTTCAGCGAATCCTCAATTTCAAAGCCAAACGACGACGACCATAACTACTCATCAATCTCAGTTCGGTTAGCATGCAAAGAGAAAGGGAAAATGGAGTGGTGGCAGTCACCCAAGTAAGAGGCCATGGCAAGGAAAAGGACAACAACAATGTCAGCAACCCCAGAAAGTGAGAGTTCCGCAACCTAATCGAAGTAATATGCCTGTAGGACCCCAAGGACTCCCTCCTTGTTCAAAGTGTGTCAGAATGCATCAAGGAATCTGTAAAATCGGAAGTAACGTCTGTTATACTTGTGGACAGCCTGGTCATTTCTCGAACATGTGCCCAAGTAAATAGCAAGGAATGAGTGGCGGAAGGCCAAATTAGTTTCAGCCTTCGCAGATGAAAGCAGTTGAGGCAACCCGGCAACAAAAGTTTCTTCAGCATCAGCATAAACCACAGCCGTCAAACCATCAACCCACTCAGGAGGAGCCGCCACATTTCCAAAGAGCATTTGCAATTGAGCAGAAACCGCCAGCTAAAGACCAACGAAACCTAGCAGGTATGGGAAAGCTTAACGGCATACCTGTTATCGTTTTATTTGATACTGGTGCTTTGCATTCGTTTATATCTAGTGCTTGCATAGAAAACCTAGGTTTGAGAGTAGAAGAGTCCAACCAGGTGCTTAGAGTGGCAACCTGTTGAGAAATTTATTAGTAAGAGTTTTGATGAATTCCAAAACCAACTGACCACAACAGAGTAGATGTTGCCAGAACCTATTGTTAAAAGTTAGGCTCGCTGTTTGAGCAAAGTTGAGATTTTATCTTTACAGGGCTCCAGCTAAAAAGATGGCAACAAGGCATCACTCAGACAGAACATCAGTTATGATGAAAGACAACTGAGAGTTCATATGTTCAGATGGAATGAGGGGGAAGTCTTCAGAACATCAGTTGTGAAGGAAACCAACTGAGAGTTCGTCAGATGAGAAGCAGTAGAGAGGAAGAAAACATCAGATGAAAAAGAAGTTATCTGAAGGTTCAAACTCAACTGACTAAATACAAGGAAGACAATTGAGGGTTCAGTTTCAGAACCTCAGTTGTAGAACTCAAACAAGAAGATCAACAACATGAAGTTCAAAGTCAGTTGAGAGTTCAACGGTTCAGTCAGAACATCAGCTGAAGACCACTCAGATAAAGATCACGATTTTCAACCGACTAATCGAGGTTGACTGTCAGAAAGGATAAGATTTGAATTTCAAAAGGAAGTCACATGAGGGTTTGACCGTTCAGTCATTACCCCATCTGGCCCAACACAAGGCTGTCTCAGATGAAAAGCAGAAGAGCACAGATGCCATATCGGGGAAGTCTGCAGAGATGAGAGACAAGCCATCGCTTTCAAACGATCAGAGATCAACAGCTCCTCCAACGGCTAGTTGATACTCTCCGCCTATAAATAGAGGCATTCTCTCATTCGAGAGGTTTACGAGACAAGAGACAGAGAAGTGCAATCACAAGAGAAACAAGTGCAAGAAAAATCTGCAAAAAATCACATTCTAAGAGCATCAACAGCTGAGAGTTCAAGAGTGATAGAACATCAGTAGCTGAGGGTTCATAGAGTTATAATCTGTCTTAGATCTTAGTTTGAGTGTTTATTCGTTCAAGCCATAGATCCAACTCTCATTCGTGATCGAGCTGTAGTTAGAAAATCCACCCACATACACACCTTAAAAAGTGTTTGTTAGGATCATACTCTTCCTGTAATTGAGTAGCTAGGTCGTCAAGTACCCGCAAACTTGACATAGGTTGTTAAGTACCCGCAAACTTAACTGTAAAGGTTGATAAGTACCCGTAAACTTATTGCAATGGTTGCACAGCCCGGGTAAGCTGTGTGGATCTGTCCAGAAGAACTTGGACTGAGGTGTGAGGATTCACATCTCCCCATGGACGTAGGAGGGTTATCTCCGAACCACGTTAAGTTCTGTGTGTCTGTGTTTATTTTTATTCAGTTATTTATTGCCTTTTTAACTGACCAAACTAACCGGCATACAAACTGCATATCTGCACATTCTCAACTGTTTTGGTTATTGACCAACCGTGCTAAAAGCGTGAGTTATTTTAACGAGTTTAATTTCCACCACATTCCGCACAGCACCACTCTTCCAGCTGAGGTTGTTTACTCAGCTGTGAGATTCCAACTGAGTCAGTTTTACTCAGTTGAAGTATTTTTAAGGGTTAAGTTTTAAAATCCTAACTGGTGTATTCCCCCCCCCCCCCCATACACCAGTAACTCGTTTCGGGACCATCAAGTGGTATCAGAGCAGTGGTTCAAAAGACTGCTGACTCTGTTTCACAAGGTGTGAATTCGAGAAATTTTCTTCACTGGTCAACTGAACAGATCTTTTCACGCTAGTGCATATTTGCTCGCATATTTGTTCTGTTTTTTGTGTGCAGATGGACGTCAAGGACAAGATCGTCGTCATGTTCTCAGTAGTCAATTATACATCATGGAGAACTCGAATGAAGAAGATCCTTCTATCAAAACATCATAGGATGCAACAAGTTCTCACTTCCGGACCAATCATCATCAAAGATAAAATAGTACGCACCCCCACAAATCCCAACGATGGAGATACAGTGGTGGAATATGTGGAGAAACAGCCGGAAGACTACACTCCAGAGGAGGCCAAGGTGAGCCAGTTGGATATCTGGGCTCAGAGCACAATAATGTCCATAGTTGGACAAGATTATCTGCCTTGGATAGAGTAGTGTGAGACTGCAAAAGAAATGTGGGACATTCTGGCATCGCTAAGTGAAGGAAGCGATGAGACAAAGGAAAACAATTTCTCACATGCATGTCAAGATTTCGACAACTTCAGTCTGCGACCTGATGAGACTATCGATCAGCTAGAGCTCCGGTTTATGGACATCATCAGAAGAATCCAGTCCATCCGAAGAGGAAAATACACACTAAGAGAAATCAATCTCAAAGTGTTGCAAGCTCTACCGGCTAAGTGGGATACTTTCACCAATATCCACGAAAGCCGAGCTGACCTTGGTGAAATGGGAACTGAAAGATTGTTCTCAATCTTAAAAGGAAATGAGTATAAGGTCAACAGGAGGAGATCGCAGTCCTCAGGTCAGACAAGTAAAATTGAGGATGTTGGCTCAGCCTCAAAGTCAGTTGCTCTTCGAGCTGACTACTCGAAATCGAGATCATCGAGGCCAACCAGATCGGCTGACACGACTGCAAAGGAGCCAAGCAGAGAGGAACTGCAACAGAACATTGCAGCTCTGTCAAAGAAGCTAGCCGACATGGACACTCGGTTCGGGAAATACAAACGATTCTACAAATCAAACCGAACTCGAGATAGCTCAAAGCCTGTCACCAACGGCTGTTTTGAATGCGGAAAGGAAGGTCATTTCAAGGCTGACTGCCCAGATCTATCGAAGAAAGAGAGAGATGCTCTAAGGGCCAAACAAGTTGGAAAGAACAAGGCCATGGTTGCAGAAGAAGCAGCTGACGATATGGATATCTTCACTGACACCGAAGATGAAGATGAGCTGACTTCTACCAACAACGTCATCAGTCAGGATCAATGCCTCATGGCACTTGGAACCAACCAAGATGATATTGAGGTAGAATCTAATCCTGCTCAGTTAAACTCTTCCAATACTTCTAACATGCAGGAATCTCTGAACGATGAGTTGGAACCCTCTTGGAGTGATTTTCAAGAACTCATTGAGGAGCTGCATCACCAATCGGTTGAGTTTAAGAGTCTTCAAGCTCAGTTCGCCAAACTTGAAGATTCCTAAACCGAAAAGAACGATCTAATCAAAAACCAAACCGAGGAGATTGAGAATCTCAAGAGTCAACTGAACGAGGCTAAGGCTCCAGCTGATGAGGAGTTGACAAAGCAGAACAAGGAACAGCAAGATAAGTTGAAAAATCAAGAGGCTCAGATCGAACAGTTGATAAAGAAGTCAGATGGACAAACTGAGCAGATAACTGTACTCGTCAAGGAGTTGCAAACTGAGAAGGACAATCTAATTAAGCTGTATCAGTCATCCAAGATCATAGAGAATCTTATCAGTTATAGTAGACAGATGGATGACGTGTCAGGTCTCGGCTATGATGTTGTCAAGGATACTGGGATTCCACCAGCAACCTTCATCAAAGCTGTAGAAGTCACAGCTGTCGAGCCAGACACAGCTGAGTCTCCTGAAGCTAATTCAACCTCCACCTCTCAACAAGTTCAAACGATCAATAGGATTACAACTGAGAAGGGAAAAGGAGTTGCAGATGTAGGATAGAATGTTCCATCGGTTGAGGTATCAACCGAGGGAGAATGTTCCAAAAGTCAGAAGAGGAATCAGAGGCGTCGAAGGCACAACCGCAACCGATCTCAGAATCAGAACCGACCTCTGCATCAACCTCAAAGTCAACGTCAGAAGGAATGGAACCAACCTCAGAACAGACATGGGTTCAATCGTCTGAATCAACAGCGATTCCAACATCAGTTCGACCAAAGGTTCCAACCGAGTCAACCAATGAGGAACTGGTCAAACAACTGGAGATATTCATGCCATAATATGAATCATCAACAGGGCATGAACAACTACAGACAACCCTCAGGAAGATGGAATCATAATCAGCCACAAAGATTCCAACATGGCATTCGACCTCACAGACAAATCCAAAAGGATAAAAATCGCCATCAAAACAGGGGGAAAGCCTCACCTCCTAAAGCTCAACATGGGAGAAATCCAACTCCTCCCAAGAAACAGAACATCTCTATTAACAACAAGCCTAAGGATAACCGAGGTGTTATTATAGTTGATGATGAAGAAAAAGTGATCTGGAATGATAAATCCATCAGAGTATACAGGGAAGAGCGACGCACAGTTCCAGGGGGAACTGGTTCTAACCCTCCAGGACCCAACTGAAATTGGGGACCTAAGCGAGTTTCTCTTTGCAGGTACAGGAGAAACAACTGAGGAAGAAGAAGGCGTCTGCTACAATGTGGGTGATGGATAGTGGATGCTCGAAACACATGACAAATCTGAAGGATTTGCTTGGAAGTTTCGTGGACAAAGAAGTGATAACTCAAAAGGTTACACTAGAGGTTATGGTACCCTTGAAACCAATCATGTTTCAATTTCTAATGTCTCTTATGTTGATGGATTGAAGCATAACTTGCTCTCCATCAGCCAATTTTGTGATAATGGTTTCTCTGTCAAGTTTGATGCACAGGGTTGCAGGGTTAAAGATGTCAGATCAAAGCAGGTGATATTGTTGGGAAATCGATCACCAACAGGGAATGTCTATTACGCTGACTGGAACAGCAGCCTCCCTGACACCTGCCTGTTATCAAAAAGCAGTTCTGATGTGAGCTGGTTGTGGCACAGAAGGCTCAACCATCTGAACTTCAAGATGATGAACCGACTCGCCAGACAAGAACATGCAAGAGGCATACTAAACAGAGTGTTTTCAACAACACACATCTGCAGTGCATGCCAGCTGGGAAAGCTCGCTAGATCCTCCTTCCGGTTGAAGTCATCTCCCTCAACCGACCGAGTGTTACAGCTGATCCATATGGATCTCTTCGGGCCAGTTACACCAAAAAGCATAAATGGCAACGAATATACATTGGTTGTAACTGATGATTACTCGAGGTACACGTGGACCATTTTGATGCGTCACAAGAGTGAAACCCGAGATGAGCTGCCCAAGCTGATGGATCGGATAGCCAACCAACAAGAGATGAAGATTATTTCTATCTGATCAGATCGTGGAACTGAGTTTCTAAATGAAACCATCATCAAGTATTGCGAGAAAAATGGAATTACCCATCAGACTTCAGCCGCGCGTACTCCGCAACAAAATGGAGTAGCTGAGCGAAGGAACAGAACGCTGAAGGATGCAGCCACATCCATGTTAGCCAGCTCAGCTCTACCAAAGAGATTTTGGGCTGAAGCAATCAACACTGCTTGCTACACTCAAAACCGGTCTCTTCTAACCAAGCGGTTGGGAAAGACACCATATGAGCTATGGAGACGCAGAAAGCCAGATATTTCTTATTTTCGCATTTTTGGTTCAAAGTGTTATATTCACAACAATGGAAAGACTCAGTTGAAAACTTTTGATGCCAAAGCTTCGAAGGGCATATTTCTTGGATATGCTGCTCGAATCAAGGCATACAGAGTTTTCAACAACAGCACTCGTGTTGTGGAAATAACACCTCATGTTAGTTTTGATGAATCTACCTTTGAGTGCAGGGAACAGGTTAAAGGACAACAAGCAGATCCAGCTGTTCCACCAGTTCTCACCAGATCGCAAGCTCTAAGGGAAAAGAACCTAGCTGAACCACTGGTTTGGGCAACTGTGGATGAGGATCCATACTCCTCTGAAGATGAATGCGAAGACCCCAGCTCATCCCAAGGGGGAACTTCAGCTGTTGCTCCTCCAACTGCTTCAGCATCCGAAGCCCAACCGAGTCCGGTTCAACCTAATACCAATGTTGAGGATCCAGACTCAACAGCTGATCAATCACCAGCTCTAAAGACTTCAACTCAGATTTCAGAACAACCACAATTGGAAGAAGAAGGAAGACGCAACCGAAGATGGTATGAAGTCCATTCCACTGACAACATCATCGACGACCCAACCGAGGGTGTGCGTACAGGGAGCCGAGTTGCAAATCCAGAATCAACTGAAGAAAACTCCAACACTTACGCTCAATATGCTGAGGAGTTGGCAGTTCTAGAGGAGTTCGAGCAAGCTGGAGATGTTGCCATGATTTCTTGCTTTGTAGCTGATGTACCAGAACCGAAGAATGTTGGGGAAGCTCTCAACTGTGTTCACTAGACAACAGCCATGCAAGAAGAACTGAATGAGTTTCTACGCAACTGTGTATGGGAGTTGGTAGAAAGACCAAATGGTGTCAAGGTGATTGGATTGAAGTGGATTTTCAAAAACAAGAGAGACGCCATTGGATTCATAGTAAGGAATAAGGCAAGGTTGGTAGCTCAAGGATACTGCCAACAAGAAGGAATCGACTTTGAAGAATCTTTCGCGCCTGTTGCAAGGCTGGAAGCCATCCGAATCTTTCTAGCTTATGCCGCACATCACAAGTTCAAAGTGTATCAGATGGATGTGAAATGTGCATTCCTCAACGGAGATATCAAGGAAGATGTATATGTTGAACAGCCTCCAGGTTTTGAGACTGGAGATGGAAGAGTGTACAAGTTGAAGAAAGCTATCTATGGTCTAAAGCAAGCACCAAGGGCCTGGTATGACACTCTTTGGGGTTTTCTACTTAACTCGGGATTCAAACGAGGATCAGTTGACAAAACCCTGTTCACCATCAAAGTTGGAGAAGATATACTTGTTGTGCAAATCTACGTCGATGACATCATCTTCGGTTCCAAGTCAGAGGAGCTGTGCAAGAAATTCTCAGATCTTATGAAGGAGAAGTTCGAGATGTCAATGATGGGCGAGATGAATTATTTCCTTGGATTACAAGTGAAGCAGTCACCAGAAGGAATTTTCATCAATCAGTCTAGGTATACAAAGGAGCTCATCACCAAGTTCGGATTGCAGACAAGTAAGACCACGAGGATCCCAATGAATACTAACTGGAAGATTGAACCCGGAGCTGAAGGAAAGCTCGTAGATGCCAGCCAGTTTAGAGGGATCATCAGTTCGCTGCTATATTTAACTGCTAGCCGACCAGACATATCATACGCAGTTGGAGTGTGTGCTCGATTCCAAGTTCAGCCCAGAGAAGCACACATGTTGGCAGCAAAGAACATCATCAAGTATCTGAAGGGAACTATTAATGTTGGATTGTGGTATCCAACTGACGACAATATCCAACTGACAGGATACTCAGATGCGGACCTAGCAGGAGATCGGTTGGACAGGAAGTCTACCTCTGGACACTGTCAATTCATGGGAAGCAAGCTGGTTTCATGGTTCTCCAAGAAACAAGCATGTGTTGCAACCTCTACAACCGAGTCAAAGTATATGGCTGCCGAAAGCTGTTGCATGCAAGTGTTGTGGCTGAAGCAACAGCTGAGAGATTATGAAGTTGCAACTGGATAGGTTCCCATTCATTGTGATAGCTCGAGTGCCATAGCTATCTCTCTGAATCCTGTTCACCACTCTCGGATAAAGCATATCGACATTCGTCATCACTTCATCTGAGATCATATTGAGAAGAAGGATGTGTCCATGGAGAAGATCCCAACTGAGATTCAGAGAGCTGACATCTTCACCAAACCTCTTCCTGAAGCTCGGTTCAAGATGTTGTGTGATCTTCTTGGACTATTGGATCCATCGGATGAAGAGTCATCCGAGCTGGAGAAGATCCATCCGAGCTAAAGAGTCATCCGAGCTGCAGAGGATCCATCCGAGATGAAGAGTCAGATATCCATCTGAGGGGGAAGCTCAGATGAAGGGGGAATCTCAGATACGAATTGCCAACTGAAGAACATCAGCTGAACTGACGAACTCGAGTCAGCTGATGGTATGCGGCAACTGAGGAACTCAACTGAGGTATACAGCTGATCTCGACATCAGCTGGCAGGTATCATTTATGACTGAAGCTGTTATGATATTAAATGAGAATGTTTGAAATAAATTCAAACATTCCTGAACATGTCAGCTAGACTAAACAAGCCATCATATCACATTTAATGTAAAGTCTGGCTGAACTCCTATAGCCTTACTTTATAGTGCGACTGGGCTGACACCTTAAACTATTCACCTTCTCACTCGCGCGCGTGGAACGTCAGTCAAAATACCCAACAGTCGCGTAATCCCAGCCATTGATGGATTCGCGCCATTTAACCCCAGCCGTTGATCTCATCCGAGTCAAAGCTTATATAATACGGAAAATCAGGAAGTGATCCTTACCTTCTTCGCATATCCTTACTATTTCGTGCATTTCTTTTCAATCTATTCATCATCTTCTCCAAATTTGTCTCACCATTTTCAGTAACGAATTTCTTTCGTCTTTGCATATATATCTCTTTGAGATGGCGCCTAAATCTAAAGCTTCCAAGAAGATGGTTTCCGCAGAACCCGCTACGTTCCAGGAATCCTTTGACATGTTGATGTCGAAGATTCACTTCGAACAGATTCTGTCCAGAGCAGCCCTGACCTCGCCGGAACTCGCTCCTGTTGTCGCCATTCTTTCCGACCACAATTTGCTCGACTGGGCAACCCTCTCTCCATCCAAGTTGCTCAGGAAGCAGGTCGCACATTTCTACAGAAATCTGCAGCGAGTTGCAGAAGACGGGCTTGTCACGATCATCCCGTGCAAGCAACGAAACAGCACTACCTGTATGCTGGAAGACACCGCCATTGAAATAAAAGTAACCAAGGAACTGCAAAAGATCATCCCCAGAGATCGAGAAGCCGTAGACGTGAAGGGGAATTTCACGGACAAGGAAGCTGACGCATTCCTGCAAACAATCCTTCTTGTCCCTGAACAATTGAAGGGAAGTATGCAGAGGACAAAGCTGAAGCCGGAGCACCGATTGTTGTTTGACGTCATTTCAAAGTGCGCCTTTGCGTACGGAGGAGCATTCGGTGATATTAGCAGACCGAAGGTCAAGCAGCAGAAGGCCCTGGAGGAATACCACAAAATTGACTGGCTGGGCTATCTTAAAAGCCAGCTATTGATGGAGAAGCAGAAAATTTCCGGAGAGCAGCTGTTGAGTGTCAAGGGGACACTCAACTTCGGCACAAAAATCTCTGCCCTGATCCTCCAAGCTACAAAGGGACAGAAACTG
This sequence comes from Schizonepeta tenuifolia, assembly GCA_029490685.1. Classification (NCBI taxonomy): domain Eukaryota; kingdom Viridiplantae; phylum Streptophyta; class Magnoliopsida; order Lamiales; family Lamiaceae; genus Schizonepeta; species Schizonepeta tenuifolia. Next base: position 91,322,799 of record CM055955.1, on the reverse strand, counting down.
ACCTAGGAAGGGAGTGAGGACCCTCCGTTCAGCAAGCTGATGATGTTCCCTAAAGCCAAAAAGGCTAAGGATGTGGTGGATGCAATCTACACACCCAAGGGAGCCTCCAAGCCAGCTGTGGAGTCGGCCTCAGCAGCTCGCCGCCCTTCAAGGTCCAAGCCTGCGAATCGCCAGCTGGAGGAGGTGGCTGAGGAAGAGGAAGATAAAGAAGAAGATGAGGAGGAACCCCTCCAAAAGAGGCCCAGGATTCGAATCATCCAGCCCGCAGCTCAACCGTCTACAACGAGCCCTGCAGTGGTGATGCCAGCCAACAAACCAGCTGAGGAGAAGGAATCAACTGAATCAAGCCAGTCGGTTGACCCAGCAGGGTTTGTTCTTCAACCTCGTCAAGAAGAAATGGCTGAAGGGGTGGAGATCCACTTGGAGGAATCCAGCTCCTCCTCAGATGACTCTGCTTCATCTGAGGAGTCCCACGACAGTCCAACTGGAGCTGATGCCAGCCAGGAAAACCCACCTGCGTCTGAGGAAATAATTGAGCCAGCCCACTCTCTACCCAAAGAGGATCCAGTTCTCTCAACTGGTCCTCAGTCAGATATTTCGAGCCTCTCGCTCGATGCCAACGTTGTGACCACTCCTTTGGCCAACGTTGATGAAACCATCGAACCTGTTGCCTCCGATATTGACCCCCCACCAATTGGTGAAGAAGCCAACCGCCAGGCGATTTTGGCTGAATATGAAGGCAGGCTAGATTACTGCTTCCGCAAGCTGATCGGCATGTTCCCCGAGGCAACCTCGATGCCCATATTTGCCGTATTGGGGATGGAACTGCTTTACCAGTTTAGCGTCATATTCAGTTACTGGTACGTCAAGGAGGAAACCCTCAGGATCCATGGTTGGGACAGGTTGAAGGTTGAAGAATCCAACCTGAGGGTATACTTCGACTACCAGAACCTGGAGGTGGCCTACAACCAGAAGGTGGCTGTGCTCCATCGTCGTCTGGACAAAAGCATCCAAGAAGGGACAGACACCAGGGAGCTGTGCAACAATCCTGGAGCTGTTCAATTTCTTGACCAAATGTTGGCTAAGAATGCCAACTACATGGAGGATGTCGACGCAGCTGATGAGGCGGCCAAGAAGGAAGAAGAAAAGCTCAAGGCCTACCTCGCCAGCCGAACTGCCCTGGTTGTCATGGAACCAACTGCCCAGCTACAACCACAACACCTGCCTGGACCCTCAGATCAGCCAGCGCTCTCAACCGATGCCATCTGTGAGCTGATCTCTGAGAGGGTCAACCAGCTGAGGCAGGAGCTGTTGTCCAAGATCCAGCTCAGAAAGCAGGAGGATGCTGACAGGATGAATCGGCTGATGGCAGAGAATGCAAGCTTGAAGAATCAGCTGGAACACCTTTCCTCCTCCCTACAGTAGAAGATCGAAGAACTGTCCACTTCTACCAGCTCAGAGGCCAAGGATCTGAAGAACGCGATTCAAGGACTCAGCTCGGACTTCAACATCTTCAAGTCCGTTGCTGAATCCGATCTGGCAAAGTCCCAGCAGACTCAAGATCAGGAGTGGATGTCTCAGTTCGTAAATTTCCGAGTTGAGTTCGTCTCCCTCCACAAAGAGGTCTCTGCAACTTTTGCAGCCTTGCAGAGAGCCGAGCAAGAACGCCAAGATCTGGAGCTGGCCAAGCAGGTGGAAGAGAAGGATGTTGTCAACGAACTCTTCTCCCGAGTTCAACAAGCTGAGACCAAGCTGACCTCCCTGGATGGCACTGTTGCCACCCTTTTGGATGATGCCAAAAAGGGGGAAGACAAGGAGCCAGCAGCTGTTGCTGGAAAGGGGAAAGATGTTCTTCAGCAGGGGGAAGGAGTTCAGCAGAGGGAAGAAGAAGTGCCAGCTGAAGCTAAACAAGCAGCTGAAAGATCGCAGCAGGAACTGGAAATCTCCCATGACCTCGTAGCCGAGCTTACAGCTGAGCTCGATGCTGATCTTGACGGGATATCTGTTGAAGACTGCATCGAAGCTGCCAAAGCTATGGGGGAGTCCAAGGAGAAGTACTTGAATTCCTCTTGGATCAAGAAGTTCGCTGCTGATCAGGCCAAGAAGGTGGCCAAGTTTGAGAAGGAACTGGCCAAGGTGGAGAAGAATGTTGACAGGAATAAAGCCAGCCGGAGCTTGCGAAGAATAAACAAGCACCAGATGAAGGCTGAGGCTAGGAAGAAGACACAACAGCTGCAGAAGAGCGCCCCGCTCCCGTCTCGGTTCCCACACGTTGACAAGTGGATGAATGCTGAGTGGAACGATGACTGGGAGCAGTTTAAGCATGAATTCATTAATGACTTTTATTACAGGAAGGTCTACTCAACTGAAGACCCAAGGCAAGCCTTCAAGGAAGCCTTGTGGGAGCTCAGATCTGGAGATCCTGGAATGTTTAGTCAGTTCAAGAGGGCCATGCTGAATGCTCAGCTCGATCCCAACACCATTCCAGTTCCGCAGAAACTCAGATATCGCCCTCAGATGATCAAAGCACAAGTACTCCGAACAGAAATGCGATCATGGCTGAGGCGAGACAAGTCTGCAAAGAACATGGTGTCAACACTGGGATTGAGTCACCTGCGAAGAAAGAGATCTTTGACCGTATCTTCAGCAAGTACGGTCAACAGTATTTTTGAGCTGATCTAATTTTTGTCTTTTGAGCTGATGTAGTTTTTGGAGCAACTGTTGTATCTTTAACTGTTCTGTGCTTAACCCTGTAATCTTCAGTTGTAACAAAAACTTCAAAGTATATATAAGATTCACCTTGATGAACAATTCCTCATTGTCCAAGCTCTGAATCACAAAGTCTTTTAAATACCATGTTATAACTGTGCTAACCCTTTGATGTTTTATCTTATAGACTGTCTAGAATTTCAGCTGAGATTTTAGATAAGTTAGTGAGGTTTAGATCAATAGTGGTTCAAAGCTGTAAGTGGTTTTGACATCATCAAAAAGGGGGAAATTGTTGGGAAATTTATTAGTAAGAGTTTTGATGAATTCCAAAACCGACTGACCCCAACCGAGTAGATGTTGCCAGAACCTATTGTTAAAAGTTAGGCTCGCTGTTTGAGCAAAGTTGAGATTTTATCTTTACAGGTCTCCAGCTAAAAAGATGGCAACAAGGCATCACTCAGACAAAACATCAGTTATGATGAAAGACAACTGAGAGTTCATATGTTCAGATGGAATGAGGGGGAAGTCTTCAGAACATCAGTTCTGAAGGAAACCAACTGAGAGTTCGTCAGATGAGAAGCAGTAGAGAGGAAGAAAACATCAGATGAAAAGGAAGTCATCTGAAGGTTCAAACTCAACTGACTAACACCTCCGGAGAATTTAAAGAATAGTATTTAAAGGATCAACTGATTTTTTTAGTGTAATCTTGTTGAGCTTTGAACCTCGATTAGTCGGTTAAAAATCGAAGTCATCTGATACGTGCCTATCGTGCGAGAATTTAAAGATGTATTGCCGGAGGTGTTACCAGGATTGCCTCCCGACAGGCAATTGTAGTTTACGATTGATCTCGAACCCGGATCAACTCAAATATCAAAAGCTCCGTATAGAATGGCCCCAAAGGAACTCCAAGAATTGAAGATTCAGTTGCAAGAACTATTAGACTTTGGTTTTATTCGACCAAGCGTTTCCCCCTTGGGAGCCCCGATTCTGTTTGTGAAGAAGGACGGTAGTTTGAGGATGTGCATAGATTACCGAGAGCTCAACAAGATTACACTAAAAAACAAGTATCCTTTGCCAAGGATAGATGATTTGTTCAATAAGCTGAAAGGAGCCGGTGTTTTCTCCAAGATTGATTTAAGATCAGGATATTATCAACTAAAGATCAAGCAAGAAGATGTTCCAAAAACCGCTTTCAGAACAAGATATGGACATTACGAATTCATAGTAATGCCATTTGGTTTGACAAATGCTCCAACAGTATTCATGGATTTGATGAATCTAATTTTTCACGAATTTTTGGATAAGTTTGTGATTGTCTTCATAGACGATATTTTGGTATATTCAAAGGATGAGGTAGAACATGAGAAGCATCTGCGAATCGTGTTGGAGAAGTTAAGATCGGAGAAATTATATGTCAATTTCAGTAAGTGTGAATTCTGGTTGAAAGAAGTGAATTTCCTAAGACACGCTGTCTTGTCTGAAGGAATTAAAGTTAACATGGAAAAGGTGAAAGCTGTGCAAGATTGGAAATCGCCGACGTCAGTTCATGAAATTCGTAGTTTCCTCGGTTTAACAGGTTACTATCAGAGATTCATAGAAGGACTTTCCAAGATTGCAAAGCCGATGACAAGTCTGTTGAAGAAGGAATCCATGTTCAAATGGACGGAGGAATGCGAGAAAAGTTTCCAAGAACTTAAGACAAAATTAACTTCAGCCCCGGTATTAGCTCTCCCTGAACCAGGAAAAGACTATACCGTTTATACAGACGCATCAACTCAAGGCTTAGGATGTGTCCTAATGCAAGATGGAAGGGTGATAGCGTATGCTTCAAGACAACTCAAACCCCATGAAAAGAAGTATCCAACTCATGATTTGGAATTAACAGCCGTAGTGCATGCCCTAAAAATTTGGAGACACTATCTTTATGGAGCCAAGTGTGAAATCTTTTTGGATCACAAAAGTCTGAAGTATTTCTTCGAGCAGAAGGAGCTAAATATGAGACAGAGAAGATGGCTCGAGTTGGTGAAAGATTATGATTGCAAGATATCTTACCATCTCGGTAAAGCCAATGTTGTAGCCGACGCATTGAGCCAAAAAAAAAGGTGGAAAATTCAAAAGAAACCAAGTTAGGATTTTTGCTAACTGAAGAAACAAGATTGATCGAAGAATTTGGAAGAATGAGAATCGAAGTAGTTCTACCTCCGGAAACGGTAGAGCGAGTGATTGCTACCTTGGTAGTAGTGCGAGATTTGAGGTCTCGTAACATAGAAGGACAAAGGAAAGACGAGGATTTGGAGAAGTTGAGGTTGAAGGTTAGAAAAGAAGGATTCAAAGACTTTTCAGAGTCAAGAGACAATGCCTTGTTGTTCCGAGGAAGAATTTGTGTGCCAAACGACGAGAAGTTAAGAAACGAGATAATGAGAGAAGCTCATGAGACTCCGTGTACAGCCCATCCCGGCAGTACAAAGATGTATCAAGATTTGAAGCAACAGTTCTGGTGGGAAGGACTGAAAAAGGACGTAGCCATGTATGTTGAAAGATGTTTAGCTTGCCAACAAGTGAAGTCTCTGCAACAAAGACCGTATGGACCTTTACAACCGCTACCAGTCCCAGAATGGAAGTGGGATGGTATTACGATGGATTTTGTGACCGGTTTGACAAGGTCAAGAAAAGGAAACACAGTTGTGTGGGTGATAGTGGATAGATTAACAAAATCCGCTCATTTCATACCTATACCCTACACTTATGGATCGGATAAGTTGGCTCATATTTATGTTAAAGAGATCGCAAGATTGCATGGAGTGCCAAGTACAATTACCTCCAACCGAGATTCGAAGTTCACAGCCCGTTTTTGGGAAAGTTTCCAAAAAGAATTGGGAACACAGTTGCAGTTCAGTACCGTTTATCATCCTCAGACAGACGGTCAGTTAGAGAGAACGATTCAGATTCTTGAGGACATGCTAAGAGCTGTTTTATTAGACAAAGAAGACGAGTGGGAGAAAATCTTACCTCTTGTCGAATTTGCTTATAACAATAGCTATCAAAATACGATTGGAATGGCCCCTTATGAAGCCCTGTATGGAAAGAAGTGTAGATCTCTGCTCTATTGGGATGAAGTAGGCGAGAGGAAAGTGATAGGGCCAGAAGCGATTGAGGAAATGATAGAATCTGTTCGTCAGATTCACGAGAAGATCGAGGAAGCCCAAATTCGGCAGAAGTTGTATGCCGACAACCGAAGATTCGAGTTAGAGTTCGATGTAGGAAGTAAAGTCTTTTTGAAAGTATCCCCTTCGAGAGGAGTGCACCGTTTCGGTCTTAAAGGAAAGATAAAGCCTCGTTTTATAGGACCGTTCGAAATCCTTGAAAGGATTGGAGCCGTTTCGTATAGATTAGCTTTGCCTCCCAGTTTTGGGAATTCGTATAACATTTTTCACGTATCGCAATTAAGGAAGTACGTTTTTGATCCAAAGCACATGATTCGCCAAGAAGACGTGGCTTTGAATCCAGATCTAAGCTACGAGGAGAGGCCCGAGCAAATTCTCGACCGCAAGGTTCAGCAGCTTAGAACGAAATCGATTCCCCTAGTTAAGATTAAGTGGTGTCATCACGATCTCGAAGAAGCTACATGAGAACTCGAAGAAAAGATGAGAGCGAAATATCCCGAGCTGTTTTCTCAAGGTTAGTAAATTTCGGGATGAAATTTTTCTTAAAGGGGTGCGGATGTAATACCCCGAGCTTTTATAAGTCCTTGAGTGCGTTTTAAATGCGTTTCTATACTTAATTAACGTGCCTTAAGTGCTAAATTTTTCCAGGAAGAAATTTTCTTAAAAATGACCAAAATGCCCTTGTGTGTTTAAGTGTGATTTTTCTCGTTTCAATTATTCGAATCAAGTATGTGATATATTAATTGAGTTTATTTATATGAGTTTGAGCTTGAGTATGACTTTCGGAAAATTTCGAGAACTTTTACTTTTCAGTCAATAGTAATGAAACCGAGAAAATACTATTCACCGACGAACTCAGAATTTAACCTAATTTGTGTCTTTTGAATCTAGAATTAATTCTAAGACCCCTGAGATATGTTAGAAGCTTATCCGAGATCACATGAGATAATTTTAAGAGTTTAGTTCTTAACAGATTAATTAGCCGAGCAATTTTAGGTTTTTCTTCGTTACTTAGAATTTTAACCTAAAAATTAGATATTCGGAATCCTTGATTTATTTCGTGGGATATGAGATAGAGTTGAGGTGTTTTCGATGTCGGAAACGAGTCAAGGAGAGCTTATAGCCGTTTTCACTATAAACGGAATAATACGGACATATTCTACCGGAAAACTTTTTCATCCGCGGAAAATTATATCAGATAAAAAAAGGAATCTCTCTCCTTCTCTCTCCCTCTCCCACCGACATCCCTCTCTGTCTCTCCCTAATCTCTCTCTCCCTAGGTACTTATTTTCTACTCTAAGAGAGAATCTAATGATTACATTCATTCACTTAGCCAAATTCTCTCATTTCTATCCTAGCTAATGAAGTGTGAGATAAGCTTAACTAAATTCATTCAGCTCACTCTCTCATCTCTCACTACTCTCTCTCTCTCCCAACGTGTTCATCATAGAGGAAAAAGAAGAAAAATTTCTCTCATCTCTCTCCCTCTAAATGCCGAGCACACACACACACACACATGGTAGAAGAGAAACCTCCATTGAAGCTCAAATCTTCAAGCTTTCAAGCTCCAACAAGATCTTCATCATCTTCATTCCATCCAACTTTAATTTAGAGGTTCAAGATGAGATCCACCATGGAAATTCCAAGCTAGAGACTTGAGCTCCCAATTCTTCCATTTTCGGTCCAACCATCTTCAAGAGGAGAGCTTTAATTTAAATCCTTAAAAGTATGATATTCATTTGATTTCTTGTAAATATGTAATCCCTAATCTCTAAAGAAAAGAAAATATGCATGCTTTAATTTATGTTTAGGCAAACTAGGGTTTGAGATGTGAAAATCGAAGTGTGGAAATTATTAGAAAATGGAACCCTAGGAATCGATCTAAGAATTAAAAGAGAAAAGAGGAATAAAAACTCTAAAATAATTACTAAAACCGAAAATAGGGAAAAGAAGGAAGGAAAAATAATTTCTATGATTTCTTGATGATTTGTTGCATATATGAGTTTATGATGATGTTTGGAGTGATATATTATGCATGAGAAAAAGAAGAAATTTTTTTTAATCCTATTTCTAAGAGGAAGCCAAAAAATTTGAGTTTATGGAGGAGTATTTGGTTTAATTTGTTGTTTGATGATTTAATGATTTTATGAGCATGATATGATTATGATGGAAAGGATGATTTAAATTATTATGATGTTATGTGAGAAAAATCGAAATATATATATTTATGGAGGAAAATAATTTTGATGATTTTTGTTAGTTTTGATGATTTTGATGTTATGAATGTGTTTGTGTTTGATTTGGAATATTAGATGTTCAATAGGAATTTTTTAGATGAAGAAAATGAAGTTTTTAGTGCAAATTCATGCAAAAATAATGGAAATAAGAAATAGTAAATATGAGAGTAAGTATTAAGTTTTAGATTAGACGATTAAACAATGCTATGAGAGAAATAGCTTAATAAATGAAGTCTTGAGTTGAAAGTTTAATAATGGAGTTTAAATACGAGAATCGAGTTTAAAGAATCTCAAATGTTTAAATGCTCGTTTATTGATAATACGTCGAATGTTGAATGATTGATTATGCTTGAGTGATATTAATTGAGTTTGCTTTTCAAATCTTTTTAATTTGAAATAAGACGATGAAGTTTTCAAGTTTTGAACTTTAAGTTAAAAGTCGAGTTTTCATAGGATAAAGAAAACGAGAATTTTATTAAAGAAAACAAAATTCTAAGAGCCGAGTTATAAATAGAAAACGAATTTCTATTAAGTATAGAAAGTAAGAGTTTAATTGAGAATAAGAAAAGAGATATAATAATTATATAAGATAAGAGTACGCATACGAGTATGTGTACGTAGTTGAGAAAAGACGACATATTTAGAAAATAACGTTGTGTTGTAAGTCGAGTGTTATTAAATGACTATTTGAGATTTTAAATTCAAAATATTTATTGTTTGAACTTTTGTTTAATTTATTATGCTTGATTGAACCTATGTGCTTTAGTGAAATATTTATATTTCGTTTATGATAAAATGACTTGATCAATTGTTAAGAATGCTTATATGATTGATTTGAAATGACGATAGTTGAATCAAGTATTCGAGTAAGAATTTGAGCGGCGTAATTGAGATAAATAATATTTCTTTAATTAGCAAGAAATACTAAAGTAAGATGCTTTAGAAACAAGGATGTGAGACGAAGTTGTTTAGTAACCGAGTACAGTCGATAACCGAGAACGAGAAAGTCGAGAAAGGATATTGATTTAGCAAAGATAAAAATAGAGAGACCCGAGTCAAGTAGAAGTCCTTCAGTCGGAGCCAAAATCTACTTTACGTCTTACTCGTCGAGAGTCTTATTCTTTATTCGATGTCAAATTGTGAAGGACCGAGCGGGACGGGAAAGTAGCAAGGACGTTCAAAAAGAGTAAGCCGCCTAGCTAGAATCTTCGAAAGTCAGGTGGGCTTTTCTAAAACCAAAACTCTGATGAATGCTATTACTGTTACTGAGTATTATTATTTGAGTATTAAATTCAATTGACTTGCCGTTTTTATATGAGTTAGTATGCTTTATCATCTGCTTGAGATATTATTGCCCTGTGAAAGACAGGAACCCACGTGTGGTATTTGAAATGTTTGAGGTAACTGTGTGCTTTGCTTTTGTGTAGCCGGTCACAGTGTTTGAGAAGGAGGCCTACTTCTCAACACAAAGAGGATATGGTAGATGATACATGTCTCTTGAGTATATATATTATGTTTGACAGCGCTGTCATTTCAAGAAAAATAAAATGTTTTTGCATACACAAGTAAACATTTTTTATTGCATTAATACTTGTGATGCTACGGCCAGGCAAGTTCAATTGCATAGCTCTAAGAGCAACTTTTCCAAATGTTTTGGCATGTGTTCACTGAGTACGAAGTACTCAGTCATGCATGTATTTCTAAACGTGCACGTTAGCAGTATGTGGATGGCGTGGACGGCTTGGTGGTGTGTTCTATTGGTTGAGTCGAAAGTTGGCTGGCAATTACATGTCTTCGTACATGTAGTTGTTGGGAATTGAGTCGATGTCTCCGCTGCAGTATTATATGATGTTTCTTTTGTTATATTTTTGAATAGCACTATGATACTTTGTTTAAATTCACGAGCGATGTGCTCGATACAATTTACCGCTTTCCTTAATTCTCGTTTCATGTGAACTTGACATACTTATTCCTTTTGGATTTAATATGTAAATTATCTATACTCGCTTGGTGTTTTATCTATGACTAGGAAGCATGCCTTATTTGTTATCGCTTTCAGTCAATAATCCCTTGATTCTCCGAGCATGAACCCTTATGTGAGTTGAGTTAGTATAAGGTTTAGTAGTGTTAGTGTCATTCGTCGCACCTCGGGAGTCGGGGTGTGACACACACACATAAAGACTCGAAAAAGACACAAAAGACACAACACAAAAACACGAAAAATGAACATAAATATGGGTTCATCATCAGGGAATAGAGATGAAGGCTACTGTGGCAGAGAAAGAAAAAAGTAAAGAAATCGAAGAGGAGAAGAAAGGAAAAGGTTGGAGGCTAAGGCCATGGATAGCTCCAACTCTGATGATGTAATGGCCCTGGTGAAGCCAATACCCAGCACTGCCACCATCAAGAAGTTTGCCACCAAGCGCAAGGAGGCACCACTTCATCAGGCACGACCATACCTATAGGCATTCAGCGGTATGCCGTCCTCTAGAACAGAGAAATTACCCCTTAGTATTTTCTCCTTACTGAAGCTTTGGAGGAGTTTGGTATCAAAGAAAAGGCGATAGGATACTTCGAAGGGATAGACTGGGGCAAGGTGTTGGATTGGAGCTACCAAGCCTATAAAAATATGTCGAAAGAATTTATGGGATCTGTTGAGTTCAAACTCCTAAGCAACTATACCATCGAGACTCCTGGTAGCATGCACTTTCGACTGTGGGGTAGGATGTTCCCTCTCTCCAGCAATGAGTTGAACATTCAACTAGGAGTTATCCAGCTAAGGGAGTTGTACGATGAAGAATACAAAGAGGCAGAAAAAGTGGCCTCACTGGAATGGAAGTCTCAGATTGACTATTACTGGTCACTCATCTCGACCATAGACAAGTATGTGAAGAACAACAGTAAGTCTAATGGGATCCACGACCCCGCACTGCAGATATGCCACAGGTGGCTGGCTTACAACATTTATGGCCGCCTGGAAGGTTCAAATGTCGTCACCCAGCAAGAGGTATTCTTATTGTAGTGCATGTTCGAGAATAAGAAAGTGAATTTCGATTCACGGTTGCATTGCAATTCCAGTATGGGGTATCTCACAGCAACAAATATCTCTCCCTCTGCCCATTGGTGAATCTCCTTTCCAAGAATCTCACCAACTTCAATTTTGAGAAGCCTGACGACACCCTCGTATCAGATACCCGCTTCTTCGACCAAGGCCGCTTCGTGCATTGAAAGGTGATCGAGGCAAACGAAAGCGGTAACTACTATCTGGTCTACCCATATGGGAACTCGGGCATAGCTAAACTAAGAGTGGCAGGAGAACAGGTGGTGTCATGCCTTACCAGTAGCGATGTGGCTGCCATTTTGGTAGAGCGGGATTACTCCGGGACGAGCTGGGTGTGGTCAAGACGGATCTGTGGACTGGCTTTGAGGCACTAATGACACATGATAATTAGGAGCAAAATGAGTTCTTTGACCAAGACTAATAAGTTTCCTTCCCCCAAATGTGTAGTTTAGGTTTTATTTTTATCTTGTGATTTTTATGTTTTTTAGTCTAATTGAGTCGTAGTGTATAGTTAGAGTCTGTTTGCACATGTTGATTGATATTGGTGATTTATGCATGCTATTTGGTTTGACTGATTCGATGGTATGATGAGCAGATTCAGCATATTGAATACCTCCCACTTGTGAGTTTTGAGCCAACAATTGCATTTATTTTCTGGTGTGACTATGCTGCTTGGTAACCCTAGAACTTTGTTATAAATTCTAGCCAGTTGGTATTGTTTACATGATTAGGGCACTTTCGTTGATCTAGAGACCTAGATTTATTTCCTCGAACTTAAAATGATGACCCTTTGCTAACCACTTTGAGTTGAATGAATTCTTTTATAAACCCTTGAATTGTAGTTGAATAAAAAGGTGTAACTCCCACACTATGTAAGAGATGAAGGGTAGCCAATGTAGCATAGTATGAGAGTATAAACTTGAGTGCGTGAGAAAAGTTGTTTTCTTTACATGTGATTTCTTTGCTCGATAGAATGCGGTATGATCTTACGGTTGAAGCTTGCATATATGATCTGATCTAATAATTGTGAAGTTTTGATATAATTATCTAAGCTCAATTAACTCATCAATTTAATCAATCTCATCATAAATCAAGAAATCTCAACTTCTAGTGCACAAATTTTTGAAATTTTTCATATCTCAAGAAATCGACATTTGATATTCGAAATTCGAAATGCTATTGTACTCATTTTAATTCCAATTTCACAATGAAATCATCTTAAGCATCATATGATATCAAAATCACAAAATCTCATGCTCAAGTGCTCATAACTTTCGACTTTTTCACTTTATTAGCTAAACATGCTCGATTTCGAAAAACTCAAATGCTAAGATGCTTAAAATAAATACAGTTGTTCAAATATAACATCAATTTCATCATACAAGATCAAGAAAAAAAAATTCCCAATCTTAAATTCCTATAACTTTCGAAATTTTTAATAAAGTGATCAAGACTTGCTCAAATTCAAAAATTCAAGTTTCTAGCATGCTTGATCTGATTGATCAATTTCATCACTCAATTTGCCATACTTGATCAAACTTCAAAAAACCCAATTTTATTTCCACATTTCTTTCGAATTTTTTGGGAAAAGGAAGTAGGAAATTCAAACTCATAAACTGATCATATAATCATGCTCAAAACATCCTCAATTTCATTAATCCATCATCGATCAAATTCGTGGAGAAGAAATATTTTTTTGGTGAATAGTAATCTCACTTTTTCGATTAACCCTCGATTAGACATTAATCTCACCACAACTCTTTCTTGACATTCAAATACTCTCAAGTTCATCTCATATCTCATAAATTAAATCAAAGATACGAGCAATCTAATTTTCGGGATAAAATTACGAGTAGCGGAGAAATTTCTTAAAATCACTATTCATAATAGAACGCTCGGAAATAAAATCCGAACTTCTATCGTATGATCTCAAATGAATCTCAAACATCTTTGAAAGATTGTAAAACATCTTTTACACTCCAAAAATACTTTTCTGACGAAATTCGGAAAAACTCGATGAATAGTAAAAACCGGCAAAAGTTACTATTTCTCAACAAATAAATCTTCTCAGAATTTTCCGAAATTCAAACTTAATCTCAAACTCATTTACTCATGCTCAAATAACTCATCACATCTTCAATTTTGATAACCGAAATAAGAAAAATTACATAATAGCACTCAAGGGCATTTTAGGAATTTCACGAGAAAATTTCTCTTCTTGGAAATTCTTTTCACACAAAAGCACATTAAAAGACATCTGAAGAGCATATAAGCACAATCAAGACAAATACTTAAACTCACAAAAGGTCGAGATATTACATCCTCTCCCCTTAAAGAAATTTTGTCCCGAAATTTTCTTACCTCAAGAAAAGAGCTCGAGGAACTTATGTTTCATCTTATCTTCTAGTTCCCACGTTGCTTCTTCAAGATCGTGGTGTCAGCACCTGATCTTAACTAAGGGAATCGATTTCGTCCTCAACTGCCCAATCTTTCGATCAAGTATCTCCTCGGGTCTCTCATCATAACTCAAGTCTGGTTCAAGGGCTACGTCTTCTTGATGGATCACATGCTTCGGATTGAAGACATACTTACGTAACTGAGATACATGAAAAATGTTATGTGAATTACCGAAACTTGGCGGCAAGGCTAACTTATAAGAAACGACACCAGTCCTCTCTAATTTTTCATACGGTCCGACATATATCGGCTTAAGCTTCCCTTTTATGCCAAATCAGTGAATTCCTCTTGAAGGGAATACCTTCAAGAACAGTTTATCTCTTATTGTAAACTCCAACTTTGATCTTCGATTATCGTCATATGACTTTTGGCGACTCTAGGATTATTTTATCTTCTCTCTAATCTGACGAACATATTCTATCATCTCCTCAATTGCCTCAGGCTCTATTACATTTCTCTCGCCTACTTCATCCTAGTAGAGCGTAGAACGACATTTCTTCCCATACAAAGCTTTGTATGGTGCCATTCCAATCATATTATGATATTTGTTGTTGTAGGTAAATTTGACAAGGGGTAAAATTCACTCTCAATTGTCTCCTTTGTCTAAAACAACTGTCCTTAACATATCTTCCAAAATCTGGATAGTCCTCTCCGACTGACCATCCGTCTATAGGTGATAAGCAATGTTGAACTGCAACTGCGTTTCCAACTCTTCTTGAATGCGTGTTTAATTTGGAGTCTTGATCTGACGTGATTGAACTTGGTACTCCGTGAAAAGGTGCAATCTCTTTCACGTAGATTTATGCCAATTTATCCGATCCATAGGTGATAGGAATAGGTATGAAATGAGCATACTTTGTCAGCCTATCCACAATCACCCATATGGTGGTATTTCCTTTCTTCGTATTTGGCAAACCCATCACAAAATCCATATTAATATCATCCCATTTTCACTTCGGGACTGGTAGCGGTTGCAATGGATCATGAGGTCTTTAATGCAAAGACTTCACTTGCTGGCACGCTAAACATCTCTCTACATATATCGCTACATCCTTCTTCATTCCTTCCCACCAGAACTGTTGCTTCAAATCCTAGTACATCTTTGTACTTCCTGGATGTGTGGTGTAAGGAGTATCATAAGCCTCACTCATAATTTCCTTTCTCAACTCTTCATCATTAGGCATGCAAATCCTACAACGGAACAACAAAGCATTATCACTTGCATCTCGAAAATCTTCAACTTCTTCTTTTCGGATTTTAAGCCTTAAATTCTCCAACTTCTCATCTTTTCTCTGATCATCAATGATTCGAGATCTCAAGTCTGGAGCAACTACAAATAATGCAATGACTTGCTCCATCGACAGGGGAGGCTGAACAACTTCTACTCCCATCATTCCAAACTCTTCTATTAGCTTTTCTTCTTCTGAGAGGAGAAATCCTTACTCAGAACCTCATTTTCTACTCAAAGCATCAGTGACGATATTGGCCTTTCCTGGGTGATAGAAGATCTTACAATCATAATCCTTTACTAATTTGAGCTGTCTTCTCTATCTCATTTTCAATTCTTTCTACTCAAAGAAGTTCAAACTCTTGTGATCTGAAAAGATTTCACACTTAGCTCCATAAAGATGATGTCTCCATATCTTCAAAGCATGCACTACGACTGTCTAATACCCAATTATGAGTGGGATACTTCTGCTCATGAGGTTTTGAGTTACCCTGAATCATAGGCTATATCTTTTCCATCTTGCATTAGAACATAACCTAATCCTTTCAACGATGCATCTGTGAATATTGTGTAGTCCTTTCCCGTTTAAGGAAGGGCTAAAACTGGAGCAGAGGTTAGTGTTGTTTTAAGCTCTTGGAAACTTTCCTCACACTCTTTTGTCCATTTAAACTTCGAATCTTTCTTTAACAGAGTGGTCATTGGCTTTTGCTATCTTGGAAAATCCTTCAACGTATATCCGGTAGTAACCTGCTAAACCCAAGAAACTACGAATCTCTTGTGGTGAGGTTGGCGATTTCCACTCTTGCACTACTTGTGCTTTCGTTAAATCAACTGTATTTCTTTGGACGAAATCGCGTGTCCGAGAAAATTCACTTCTCTTAGCCAAAATTCACACTTGCTGAATTCGGCATATAACATCTCAACTCCCAATCTTTCTAAAACAATTCTGATATGCTTCTCATGCTCGGCTTCACTTTTTAAACAAACTAGAATATCATCAATGAATACGATCATAAACTTCTGTAAAAATATATGGAAGATTCGATTCATCAGATCCATGAACACTACTAGAGCATTCGTCAATCCAAACGACATCACAACAAACTCGTAATGTCCGTATCTTCTTCTGAAAGCAACAGGGACATCTTCTTGCCTGATCTTCAACTGGTGATATCCAGATCTTAAATCAATCTTGGAGAAAACACTGACTCCTTTGAGCTGATCAAAGAGATCATCTAACCTTGGCAAAGGATACTTGTTCTTGAGCGTAATCTTATTAAGCTCTTGGTAGTCAATGCACATCCTCAGGCTACCATATTTCTTCTTCACGAACAGATTCGGTAATCCCCATGGGGATACACTCGGTCGAATGAAACCTATGTCCAACAACTCTTGCAACTGAATCTTTACCTCTTGAGGCTCTTTCAGTGCCATCTTATACGGCGCTTTTGATATCGGAGCTAATCCAGGTTCATTATCAATCGTGAACTCCAATTGCCTATCTGGTGGCAATCCGGGCAAAACTTCTGGGAAAACATCTTTATACTCATTGACCACTGTAGTACGCAAGTGCACGTAGTCTCAACAAGTAATAAATGGAAGTATTCCAAGATCGTCTCCACAGGGAATGCAAACGAGAAAATATGCTATCTCAATTACTTAAAAACTAAAATAAAAATAAAGCAGTAAATCAAGGTTGTGGTTTTCAGAAACTTAAACTGAAATAAGAAATGCAACAACTACTGAACCAAAGCAAGGAGAGCTGATAATAAAAGATTTAAATGAGAAAACAGTAATAAGAAACGGGCTTGGATTATTAACTCCCTCTATGTCTTTCACGCAGAACAAAATGCTGCAGCAATATTCCAGCAAAAATCTCTAAGTCAACGTGATTTCAAATTAATCATAAATTTTTTCCAAATCCTATGGTATTAAACTCTTCCCCTAATTAATCAAATTCCTATGCATTAACAGGTTAAGAATTACCAAAATCAAGCTCAAACCACATAAGTCAAACAAGGCAAATAACATATTCCTATGCCATTCACACACACAATCAAACAAAAATCATGTTCTAGTGTCATTCAAATCTTTCCACTATATTTAACCTTTCCAGAATTAAACGTAGCTATTCTCCTTGCTATTGGTGATCAAGCAACAACAAGAAATAACAATAAACCCATTTGAATGAAAAAAGAGAGAATCACTAGAATAAAGTGCAATAGAATTACAAAACTAAGACATAAAGTTCATCAATAATCCAAGCCTCACTTGATTTAGCTCATGACTAAATCAAATGAAGAATAAACACAAGTAATTTCTTCCATGAGTGAATAAACAAAAGAGTAAGAAGGAAAAACAAGCCGGAATTGATTATTCTAAGGTAGGTCTACTTCTTCTCCTCCCCTTCTCCAAATAAATGGAGGCATTCTAAAATAAATGCTAAAAATTAGGAAACTCGAAACTTTTTGCAAAAAGCAAAAGTAAACTCGATTAAAAACATCTCTCAACTTCTATCATTCTTTTTTTTTCCTCAAAGATCAAGAATTCTCAAGAAATACTTAGAATAAATAAACTCATCAGAGAAAATTAGTTCCTCAATTAAAACAAATACTAAAATAATTGCACTGAAAATTCTCAACTCAAACGTCAATTAAAACAATTTCTCACTCACATGTTATCTCAATTATAACTCAAGCATTTACTCACAATCATTAACTCAAATAATAAACTGAAGCATCAACTATAATAATTCAACTGAAGCATCAACTCTAATAATAAACTTGGTTACGACAATTCTCAAATATAATAATTCAAAACTGAAGCATCAACTCTAATAATAAACTTGGTTATTAATAGCTCAACTATATCTTCGAATTATTCTCGAAATATAATACTCAAGGACTCAATTATCAACTCAATTAATGAACTCAAGCATAAAACACAAAGGATAATTTTATCAGCATAACGGCCTCTTTCTCAAATCATCAAATGATGGCCACTTTTGAGGACTTATACCAAAAACAAGGATATTCACAACAAAACTTTCCCTAACATCTACATGATGTTCTAATCTACTTAAAATGCAGAAAACACGAGCAACCGCTTCATGTCCGGCTCTCTACTCTACTAGGCATCAAGTCTCACCGTTTACATCTCAACATAAAATAAAACGAGTTTAACTCTCAGACAAAAAATAAAAATTGTTCGATATTTCACAACTTTCTTCAACTAAACCCTAAGCGTCATCCTCGCTTGGGTCCTCATCCTCATCCTTCTCTCTCGGCTCCTCCTCAAGGTCCTCTTCAGGATCCTCATACTCCTCACTCTCGATATCGGCTAACATCTCATCGAGATGTCTAACATCAGCTGCAGGGGCTGTTCAAGGCGGACTCTCGCTGCCGTTCTGCTCGTCCTCGTAAGTTGCATCGACGTCCATGATTTTGTCATCATCTCACGGAGGGGTCTCATCGCTACTTTCATCATGTTTGACGTATATGGCTATGTCGATGTCGCCGTTGAGCTCTAGCTCAAGCTCCTAACTAGGCCTCAAAATAGAAGTCTCGAAGGTGGGGAACTGGAAACTAAGATGGCTGCCCGAGATGCGTTGAAGATGGAGTGTGCCGACCAACACTTCCTCGGCGGGGTCCCCGAAGGCTCATTGTCTTCACTGCCACCGGTGCGAGTGGGCCTAGAAGGCTCGGCTACGGCTCTCACGGTAGAGTAAGTGTTGTCCCAACACATAAATGCCTCTAACTCATCGTGCGAATGAGGCAAGACATGGAAAGGGTCGTACGAACCATTGGACTGCATAGCTACGGAGCTAGACAAGGCGGAGAAGCCGAGAGGGAATGAACTGATCGGAAGAACAGCTCCCTAGTACTCGCTGAACTGGAAGACGACTCTCGACACGGAACGAAGGGGAGGAGGGATAATGTAATATCCCGATCTTTTATAAGTCTTTAAGTTCGTCTTGAGTGAGTTTAATTGCTTTGAGATGTCTGATAATGTGTCTTTGTGTGATAAAAAGTTCTGAGAAAATAAATTTTCTCGTAAAACTACTAAAATGCCCTATGAGTGCCCTTATGTGATTTTTCTCATTTCGGTTATCCGAATCAAAGATGTGATGAATTATTTGAGCATGACTATATGAGTTTGAGACTGAGTTTGAATTTCAGAAAATTCTGAGAAGTTTCGTTTTTCGATGAATAGTATTTTTTCCCGAGTTTTCACTATTCATCGAGTTTTTTCGAATTTCATCTTATTAATGTCTTTTGAGTATAAAAGTTCTTTTAAAATCTTTGAGATATATTTGAGATTAATTTGAGATTGTCTGAGAAAGATTTGAGCTATATTTTCAAGAACCCTAATATGAATAGTGATTTTCGAGATTTTCTTCGTTATTCGAAACTTTGGTTCGAAAACTGAATTTCTAGAATCTATGATTTATTTGGTGTGATATGAGATGAAACTAGAGAGCTTTTAGATGTCGAGAAAGAGTAGTGATAAGTTTTAAAACGTTTGAGAATTAATTGAAAAGGTAAGGATGTTTTGCACCGGAAAACTTTTTCTTTCCGGCGATTTTTATCGCACAAATGATCATGTGCAGCTCTCTTCCTCTCTATTAATTCACTCTCTTCTCTCTTGGCCGACATCACCACCCTTTCTCTCCTCTCTCTCATGCTTCTCTCTCTCATGCTCAATCCTCTCTCTCTCTCTCCTTCTCTCTCTCAGCAACACACACACAAGAAAATCCTCCATTGAAGACATGGTTTGGAAGCTTTAGAGTTGCGAGGAACTTGAGCACCGAAATCTTTTGTCGAATCTAGCAAGGTATTCATGATCCTCTCTTTGTTGTGATCATTTCTAGACTAGGATCTCCCTCATTTCTCTCCTCAAAATTTTCGGCAATTACAAGCCTTGGAAGAGTGTTCGATCCTAGCTATTTTTAAAGTTTAAAATTTGATCCTTGCATGAATCCATGCATGAATTTTGAAGCAAAACTCTCGATCATCTTCCCCTCTTGAGTACCGAACATTTCCTTAGTTTTAGGGGTTTCCATGTCCTTCATTTGATCTTGATTTTGATGATGGAATCGAGTCTTATAAATTAATCTAAGATAGTATGTGTAATCAATTTTGGAAGAGGACTTCTATTGCTTTGTTTTCCCTAAAAATTTGAAAGTTTAGGTATGAAAATTGAGAGTTTTGTCTTGATGATCTTGATGAATGAATTGATGATGTTATTGATGGATTTGAGTAGTAAGAAGCATGATTAATTGATTAATTGAAGAGCATGAGTTGTCTTGTTATTTTTCCTCAAATTTTCGAAAGATATATATTGGGTAGGGATCTGGTGAGAATGGATTTTATATGAGAATGTGAGAATGATACATTTTAATGCATTTTTATCATATTGGTAATGCATATATTGCAGAAATGTAATGCATACACATTCTAATGCATAAACTGGAGAAACCTAATGCATAAACATTGTAATGCATAAATTACTACAACATAATGCATCGTTAAATCTGAGCCATTGATCAACAAAAATTAAGGGTCTGAATTTATTCTCATTTCTCACCTAAGATAGCATTCTCTCTCTCACACACACACAGATATATATATATATATATATATATATATATATATATATATATATATATATAGAACTTGTGATTTTGTGATCTAATTGATAAATTGATGTTAGAATATTGAGATTGGATTTATTTGATGCATTATGGAACTTGAAATCATTGAATTCAGATTCCTATGCTAAAATGCCTAAATTTTTTGAAGTATATGAGCTTATGTAACAACCTGATTTTTCTAAGCGTAGATTAATCGTCTTAAACTCATACGTATGATACTTGTAAAAATTCGAAGAGTATGGAGAAATGAAATTGGGTATTTTTATTCCTATAGTTATATGATTTAATTAAGGTTATAAAAATAAATTTGGAAGTGAAATAAGTTTAAGTTACAAAAGAATTGAAGAAATAATCTCCCTAGCATAAGAAGTAGAAAATTTCGAACCATGTCAAGCACAAGAAATTGTATTTCTAAATTCTTAAGTCCAAATAGATGAATTAAATAAAGAATAATGAAATTAGGATTTATTGAAATATAATTATGTCTCCAAATGAAAGAAATAATAACCTATGAAGAAAACCCTAAATTAATCGAAGGAATTAGGGTTGAATAAGTGATTTTCATTCCTATAGCTAAAAGATGAATTGATGAAGAAAATATGCAATTAGAATTTTATAAGTATAATAAGACTTTGGATTAATAAAATTGAGCAAGAATTTATACATTTATAAAAAAAATTTGAAGGTCTCAAGAACAAGAATTAGGAACTTTTGATTTTAAGAGGAATTGGATAAATTGATGTTTTTAGAGTTCAATTGCAAAACTAGAAAAAGTTACTATTCATCAAAAACACAAATCTTCTCAGAATTTTCCGAAATTCAAACTCAAACTCAAACTCAGACTCATTTACTCATGCTCAAATAACTCATCACATCTTCGATTCGGATAACCGAAACGAGAAAAATCACATAATAGCACTCCAGCACATTAAAAGACATCCCAAGAGAATATAAGCACAATCATGACGAATGCTTAAACTCACAAAAGGTCGGGGTATTACATGATGGGATCAAGCACTTGATTGACATCAATCAAGAGAGTATCTGCACAGTTGGAGAAGGCCTGAGTGGTGAGTTCACTATATTGATCGAGAAGTCCTCCATTCTTTTAGAGAGTTAACTTCAATCTGAAATTCCTCTCTAATCTTCTGGAGATTTTTATCCAAATGGCCTTCAATGTCTGAGGTTAGAGGGCCTAGTGAACAACTTGGTCTGGTCGAGTTTGAGGCAGTCAGCAGATCGGTCAAGTTGTTAGCTAACACAATTTCTTGATGGGTGGCAATGAGAAGGCCACTTTTGCAGTCCTAACGATGTGGCTCATCATCAGTCGATGGAGAAATCCAGTTGGATTCAATCACTAATCGCTCATGGAGTTCTTTGTCTTGAATTGTTGGTTTAAAATGATTTGCAATTTCCCTTTGGATGATTTCTTTGATCAGCTCATCCTTTGGCATAAAGACATCACGAAGCTTGTCGAAGTCAAACAATTCTTTAAGGATGCCTCCAGTTTCTTGTAGCTTGGGCAGAGTTTTCATCTTGATCAAGTCCACCGTCTCATACCTATCACTCATGCCAACTGTAACGTAGAATTCCAACTCAGCAACTTCGAATAGATAGTTGCACATTCCTCGTAGAATGGAAAAATTGTCCAAGGAAGTTTTTGCCCCAAGGAAATAAGTATCCCGATAGAGTAGATTCAATGTTGCTCTTTGTTGAGACTCTGGTAAGAGATTAGTGAAGGGGTTCTCAAATTCAAGCGAGAAAGGATCTTCGGTTGTAACTAGAAGTGTGGTCTCCACTTGTATCTCAAGCTGAGTGTTGACTGGAAAGGTTTGAACGACAACTGTGTCATTAGTTCTGGGTACAACTAAGGGCGGTGGAGAAGTGTTAGCTGGGACGGATGTTGCCTGATCACCTCCTTCAAATGAAGCATCAGATACAGGTTATGTACTTGTATTCCATAAGATGCTGTCGGAGTCGAGGAGCTTCTCGAGCCTTGTCGTTGCTCTCTTACCTATTGAGAAACTTTTTGAACTGCCTTAGACGACAAATGAGACCCGTATTGATTGAAGGGAAGACTGTTCAGTTTCTCTTCAACTAACTGTGGCTCTTTCTCAGTCAGTTTCTTCTTTTTCTTACAAGATTCAACTATTTTTTCAACTCCATTTTCTTCGTCTCTTAGAGTGGATCTAGAGGCAGGTTGAACTCGCTTCTTTGTCAACTTGATTTTTGGCTTTTGCTTGACTTGAGTAGTCTCATCTTATTTTGGGTGGTATTCTAGTTTGAGAACTTGATTAATTTTGTCTTCGCTATTGAACAATCTCTCCTTGTCAGTCAGTTTCTCACTTAAACCCACTTGATGTTTATTCCTTGAACAATTGAGAGAATGATGGCGGATGCCTTGGTAGCGTAAAGAGTTTCTTTGTCATATACTTTGTTTTCCCTGGGTTGTCGTAATTCCAACTTAATTTGTCCCGTAAAGTATCTGAACTAGTTGGTTTTAACTTTGTCAATGATGGCCATAGTTGGGCGAAGCGGGATGTTCCATTATGGATGACATGTAGTAAATAAAGGTCCCAGATGCATCCACGTCATCTAGGAGTAAGAAATTGAATTTTCAAAAGTAATATTTTATTATATTGTTTTATGGGTTAACCATGGTGGTTAACTAAACCATGTGGGGTCCATGTGGTTAGTATGGAGCTGAAGTGACTACGCGAGTAATGATGAAGTCAAGATATGCAAAATCTTTGATGGGGCCTACCACCTTTTCTGATGACCATGGCCGACGTACCTTACTCTGGAGAATTCGCCTATGTTAC
Organism: Schizonepeta tenuifolia; assembly: GCA_029490685.1. Taxonomy (NCBI): domain Eukaryota; kingdom Viridiplantae; phylum Streptophyta; class Magnoliopsida; order Lamiales; family Lamiaceae; genus Schizonepeta; species Schizonepeta tenuifolia. The sequence continues at coordinate 91,299,468 of CM055955.1, read as the reverse complement.
GACGTGTATTATGTCAGCGATTAAATTGTTAATATCGTCTTCATGTTAGCAATTGAATTATGAAATCGGCCGTCAATTTTACGTTGAATTGAATGTGTAATTTTTGAAACCCGATTGGTAATAAGCAATATCAAATTTTGGACGAGTTTTAATTCCACCATTTTTCTTTCTTTCTCTCTCTCTCTCTCTCTCTATTTATCGTTTCCACCCAGATTTTCCCCTAATTCTTCAGAGAAACCCTAATCAATTGTTTGCTTGGAACATTAACTCAATTATTGATGGAGGATGTTCAAAGCATTCAGAAGAAGATCCGGGCGAGCCTTAATTCCTAAGTTTTTTGGACATTCAACGAGATAGGTCTATGAAACTGATGTCGGGCGAAAGAGTACGTAATTGTTAGATATACTTTTGTATTCATGTATTGTATATTCTGGTGTTCGATTTGCATATTCCTTTTATGTTCGTGAATTGTGTGTATTTTGCTTTGATTTGTTTTTATATTAATTTTCCCAATTCTGTATATTGCTCTGAGTCAGTTCTGTTCTTAGGTAGTTCGTAATATGTTGTTTTAATGATAAATTGATGGGTATCCATATTGCACAGAATGTGTTTTGATTTGAATGTGGCATTGGGTTTGGAGGATGAAGTGGATGAATCTGATCTTAGCCGAACAGTGCAAGATGTTGGTTACGATAATAATACTTGTGAGGCACTGAATAATCAGAATGTAGAAAGAGAGATTTGCATCCATAATGATCATGATGATCGAGTTATTATTGAGGATTTAGGAAGTCAATATCCATTGCATAATTTTGATTCTGCACCGATTATTGAAGATGTAGATACATATAGTGATGTTGATCCAGCCTTGATTGATAAGGGTCAATCGGTTAAGATGGAGAAAGAGGATCATCGGGGGCAGATCATTCCATCCATCAGGTTCCGTTTAGTAGTCGGGTACTTCAAAAGGAGGAAAATGAACTAAGAGATATTTTCGTGCCTAAAGATGAGGCTTTAGGAACTCAATCTTTAGTAGATAATGTTGTTTTTGCTGCAGTTGATCCAGCCTTGATTGATAAGGGTAAATCAGTGAAGATAAAGACAGAGAAACCGTCGGGGTGGATCAATCCTTGCACGATGAGCTGTTTAAGAGACGGGTGCTTAAAAAGGACGAGGTTTGTGATGATGCTGATAATAGTAAGAAGGTAGAAGAATATGATGTTGCTGCACGCTTGACTTGCCAAGAGCTTAAGGAAAATTTTTCAAATGGCCAAGTTTTCCCTGATTTAGAAAAGGTGTATCTGTTGTATTGCGAATGTGGACGTTTTAAAGGTTTTAGCGTTCGTAAAGGTGAGCAACGCTATTTTGGTAAGAGTAATGAAATTCATTGGAAGCTTTTCCATTGATCTTGTACTGGTCTCCCGACTTGTAAGAGTAAGAAGAACGGGCTTGTGCTTTATAAGAAATTAGTTATCCGAATGGATTTTTAAGCAAAGCTTATTGTGGTTAGAGAAGAATTTGGTCCTTTTGTTGTTACCACTTTTAAAGCTGACCACAATCACACACTTGTCCATTCCTATCAGGCGTATCTATTGAGATCTAGTCGTAATTTGAATTATGCTAAGAAGTATGTTCTTGATGCATTGCAATCTGTTGGGATTGGTGTGAGCAACTGCATATCACCCCCAAGCAAATGGACAGGCTGAAATTTCAAATAAGGAAATCAAGGGCATAGTGGAGAAGGTGGTCCATCCCAACTGGAGTAATCATTTAGGGGATGCGTTATGGGCTTACCGAACTGCCTACAAAACCCCTATTAGGATGTCACCCTTTAGACTAGTGTTTGGGAAAATGTGTCACCTAGCTGTGGAAGTGGAACACAAAGCGTACTGCCATCAAGAAAATCAATCTCAATATGACCTTGGCTGGAGAAGAAAGGAGATTGCAGATGAGTGAGTTAGAAGAACTGCGGTTAGAAGCATACGACAATGCAATCTTATATAAGGAAAGAACTAGGAAAATTCATGATGCAAAAATCCGCAAGAAGAAATTCTGGGCTGGATAAAAGGTGTTACTTTTCAACTCTCGCTTTAAATTGATGAGTGGGAAACTCCTATCCAACTGGGAGGGCCCTACATAGTAAAGGAAATTTTCCCTAATAGAAGTGTCGAGGTATATGACCTCAATGAAAGTGATACGTTTGTGGTAAATGGTCATAGATTGAAGCCTTTTTTCGGCTACTCAAATTTGAAGAAGAGCAAAGAGAAGTGCTCCCTCCTAGACCCTGTTTACCAATGAGAATAAACATGGAGACGTTGAGGTCAAGACATTAAACAAGAGCGCTGACTGGGAGGCAACCCAGGAGTGGTCACTGGTTTGATCACAACCACAGTTCCATTTTGTTACTTAGGAAAATTTCTTTAATTGGTGATTTTGGGCTGAATAGGAACTTGGAGAATACGGGCCGTAAATAATTGAGGCCAAGGGAGAGTCTGAACCCACTTTGTGATGTAAAATGTGTAGGTAGAGGCCCATGGTATTTTCGACAAGATAGGGCTAACCGAGGAATGACGTGGAAGCGTGTCTAACATGCTCCTGACTAAGAAGTGATTGCGCCTCTTCGGATTTCGTAGAAGGTTTGAATTTTGAATTTGGTAAGGATTTCTTCCCTTAATCATTCCAAATACTCCATAATTGTCATTTCCATTCTTTAAGTCGGTTTAAGCCCTTTTTCTCTCAAAACCGCCACGAACTCCATAACTGCTGCACATCTTATCCATTCTCCCCACTATGCTTTGGTAACCGCCATTCGCATACCCCATTAAAGTTGTCAGTTCGCATCCTCTCCACACAAAATTACTCGAAAAAAATCAGAAACCCTAACTTCTCAACCTTCGCATTCACCATGGCTAGAACTAAGATGCTTGCAAATAGGAGGAGTTCCAAGAGCAGCGCCGCCTCCGGCAGCACTCAAACTGCCACTACTGGGAAGAAAAGCTCTTTGCAGTAAATCCTTTACCAGCAGGAGGAAAAAGGAAGACGCGCAGTTCTGTGTCGGAAGAGACTCCTACACAAATCGCGGAGAAAACCACACCTTCTCTTACCACTAAAGAGGAAAAACAGGAGCAAGTGCTTTCACCGGAAAAGTACGCTACCGGTGAAGGGGGCACAGTGGAAATTAAGGGTTCCGATCAGCCTGAAGATGAAGCGGATGTCCAGCCGCCCAAGAAGAAGGAGAAGAAGAAGCCTGTGGCTAAAAACACCACTACTACCACTGCAGCAAAGAAGAAAACCTCTGCAGCCACCAGAAATAAGGGTGCTACTGTGTCGCAACCCCCGTCAAAAGAGCCAACTCAAGAACCCAATTCTTCCCGTTATCACTCTCAGTCAATAGAGAATGGTCATACCGCCTTTGACGATAAGGAGGCAGAACAGAAAAACAAGTAAGAGGAGGAGCAAGTAATGGTGGAAGAAGGGGAAGAGGGAAATTCCCCTATGCAGTCTCAAGGAGAACCAACCCCACAAAGCTAAGAGAAAGGGGTGGGAGTCAAGAGGAAGCTGGATGTTTCAAAACCTCCTCTGCCGCCAAAAACTAAACAAGGCAAGGAGGGGAGTAACACCAGAACCACGAGCACGGTGAGAAAAGCTTCTGCTGCTGAATAAGGAAAAGGGAATGTAGGAGAAGTGGAAAAAGGAAAGAAAACTGAGGAAGTGGACAATGAGGAGACAGAAGTGATAGATAGCTTCGATTCTGGAGGAATACCTGCTCAGGTGAAATCTACACCCAGAATTGCTACCAAGAAGCCTGGAATCAAGAAAAAGGGTTTGGTGCGACCTGTTTCATTTTGCACTACCATACCGAGAGACAATTAACGGTATGTCGTCCTCTAGAATAGGGAAATCATTCCATGGTACTTTTTGCTCACAGAGTGTTTGGAAGGTTTTGGAATTAAGGAGAAGGTAGTAGGATACTTCGAAGGAATAGGTTGGGGGAATGTTTTGGGTTGGAACTATTTGGCCTACAAGAAGATGTCGGAGGAATTCATGGGATCGGTCGATTTCAAGCCCCTTGGCAACTACACCATCGAGACTCCTGGTACCATGTGCTTTCAACTGCAGGGTACGATGTTTCCTCTCTCTATCAATGAGTTAAACATCTAACTGGGAGTGCTTGAACCACGGAATGTGTATGGAGATGAATACAAGGAGGCAGAGACTCTGGCCTCAACAGAATGGAAGTCTTAGATTGACCACTACTGGTCAACCATCTCCACCAAGGCCAAGTATGTGAAGAACATCAGCAAGTCAAACGAAATTCGAGACCCAGCACTATAGATATGCCACAGGTGGTTAGCCTACAACATCTATGGCCACCTCGAAGGATCAAATGTGGTCACCCAGCAGGAGGTGTTCCTATTATAGTGTATGTCGGAGAAGAAAAGGGTAAACTTTGTGTTCACGGTGGCTCAACAGTTTCAGTATGGAGTAACCCACCACAACAAGTATCTTTCTCTCTGTCCTTTGGTGACAATTCTTGCAAAGAATCTCACCAATTTTAACTTGGAGAGGCCAGATGAAATGTCGGTCACAGACACCCGATTCCTGGATTAAGGGTGCTTTGTACGGTGGAGAATTGTCGAGGTGGATGAGCATGGTAATTAAGGGTTGAACCGCGCAGAGCAGGAGAGCAGGCGGTTCCACGCCTTACCAATAGCGAGGTAGCATCCATACTAGCGGAGCTGAAGAAGTTGCATGAAGAACTGGCATCGCTGAGGGATGAAATGGTGGTAATCAGGACAAACATGAGGTCTAATTTTGAGGCGTTGATTGCTCTAGCTGACGGAGAGGAGGAGGATGCCTCCGACCAAAACGACTAAGTTTTCTATCCTTATTTGTAGATTAGGTTTTGTGTTTTAAATTTTGATTTTTTTATGTTTTGTGTCATTATGTGTGATACCCTGAGCTTTTATACCTTTTGAGAACGTTATAACTAACCGAGTAAGTTAAAAGGTGTGAAATTATGGAATAAAAATTTTCTTTTCTAAATGAAGAACAATAAGTAATCGTCTAGAATGCTTTGTGCGTTTTGTGTGAATTTATCTATTTAATTTCTTGAAATGATGATGTGATGTATTGTTGAGTTTGTTTATATGAAAATGAGTATGAGATTAATTTCCTGAAAAACCCGGATTAGTTTGTTCAATTGAAAAAGAATGATGTTGATCGCCGAGAAAATTCTATACGCCGATGAATTTAGAATAGAGTAGAATTAAGATCTTTGAACCTAGAATTTCTTTTAAGGTCATTGAGATAGGATGAGAACTTATCCGAGAATAATTTGAGAAGAGTAATGAGGAATTAATCTTTAAAGGATTAATAACGGATTAATAAGCCGACTAAATTCTTTTAAGTTTTAAAAGACTAAAATGATCGGAACCGTTAATCTTTTAATTGAAATGTGAAATAGGATTGAGATGTTTTAGTGTCGGAAATGAGACGAAGAGGGATTAGACCCGTTTATAGCATAAATGAATTAATACGAGTCGTTTTATCCGGAAAACCTTTACTACCGGGTAATTAACACCCGTAACGACACGACAAGGACAAGTGTCACTCTCCCTCTCTCTCTCTCACGCCACCTCACCATCTCTCTCCCATCTCTCTCTCCAATTTTCCATACAACTCATGATTATGTCTCCACCACAATCTAAATGAAAGATTGCATGCAAAAACTATCCCATCAAACCAATTTCCAACACTAATTGCAATGATGTTATTCCATATGTTGGAAAAATAAGAAAACAATGCATGCACTCGACACTCTTTCTCTCTCTCGATTTCTCTCCATACTCAAAAAGGGAAAATTTCATTTCATTCATTCATCTTCATCCAACATCAAAGAAAGAAAAGAAAAACACTCTCTCTCCCTCCCTACTCCCTCACTCACGGCAATCACACACACACACACATACATTTTGGTTTTCTTCCATGCAACCTTGAATTCAAGCTTATCATCCATGGAAATGAAGTGAAGAACATCATCCTCCATTTATTCCATCCTTGTCTTCAAGAAAAAGGTAATAATCCTTCAAGTTCTTGAATTGAAATTCAAATAATCATCCCCATTTTTCTTCATTTTTGGCTCTTAAAGCCCTAAAGAGATGGATGATTAATCATTTTGTTATTCTTTTCTTTGAGGATTCAAGAGGAGTTCTTCCTTTCATTCAAGCTCAAGTTTTGAAGCTCAATCCCCCTTTCATTCGATCCCAAGAAGCCAAGAGAAGAAATCCATTTTAATTTTCAAAGTATGGTTATTCATTTGATTAATTGTATACATGTATATCTCTAAGCCCTAAAAGAAAGAAAACATGCATGCATGGTATTTATTTTATGTTTAGGCAAACTTAGGTTATTAATGTGAAGATCGAGTGAGAAGAAATCGTTAGGAGAATCGAACACTAGGATTTAATCGGTGAATTAAGAGAAGAAAAAAGAAATTAAATCCTTAAAAATTTGATGAAAGCCGAAATTAATAGAGAGAAATAGGAAAATATGAATTCTTTGAGTTATTGTTATATTGATGCTTGATTTATGATTTTCATCATGTTGAGAATGAGATTATATGCATGAGAAATAAAATGTCCTAAAAACACTAAGTGTGCCGTGTGTTTTGAGAAGAAAAAGGGGATTTATTTTGTTGATTTTGTTGATGAATTGAGTGATGTTTTGATCATGAAATGATTATTTGAGATATTGATAAAATCTTGCATGTTGTTAAGTTTAAGAAAATTGAATTGCATGTTGAGTTTTTGAAGAAAATAATTTATGATAATATAAAAGATTGAAGGTTTTGATGTTATTATGTGTGTATAAATATTAATTAAAATCATAGATGAAAAGAGAATTTTTGTAACAAAAAGAATGAAGTTTAAAAGCTTTGAAAATATTAAGAATTGAAAAATGCATAAAAAGATATGTCTAATAAGTTTTCTTGTAATAAACTTAAAGACTTAAATTTTTAATAAACTAAAACAAAAAGACATTTTGTAATTTAACTAATAAGATAAACTAGTTGTCACGCCCCGACTCTCGAGGTGCGGCTTACGAATAACAACACAATCTAATTAACTTACAATCAATTCAAATAAGGGGAACATGCTCGGGGAAAACGATAATGAAAAACAAGGCAATCGAATGAGGCTTTCAAAAACATAACGAAGTGATATCCGAGCATCTCAAAATCACTAACAACAGGAATATGAATAAGTGTTTCATGTTGACGGGGATAGGATTCCAACAACTACGAGAATACAAAAAATATACCAAGTCAAGAGAACGAGATTCAACAAATATTCAAAGTCAACGAGCCCATCGCTCGAAAGCACAAGTCAAGAAAGTTAGGAATTCAACAAGTATTCGAAATCATCGAGCACAACACTCGGGATCAAAAACATAAGTATCAGAGTATAAGCATCAACAGACATCAATTCAAAAGGGTTGCAGCGGAAACTTGCATCAAAACCCAACATCTGCACGTATGAAGACGTACAAATGCCAGTCTGATATTCAACTCGACTCAACCAAAAGAACCACACCACACCACGAAGTATCCATGCCATCGCCATCCAGTCAACCTGCACGTTTAGAAACACACGCAGGGCTGAGTACTTCGTACTCAGTGAACACAAGCCAAAACATTTGATATAAAGATGCTTTTTAAAGCTATAACAATTGAACTTGCCTTGCCGAACATCACAAGTATTTAAGCAGTTAAAAATAGTTTTACTTGTGCATGTTAAAAACATTTTACTTTCGAAGGGACTGGCCAGTCAAACAATCATATATATATCAAACAGTATGCATCATCTGTCACAAACAATCTTACTATGCCGAGAAGTAGGCCTCCTTCTCGAACATTGTGACCGGCCTAATCGAAGCAAGGCTCACAGTCACCTCAACATTTAACATACCACACGTGGGTTCCCTGTCTTTCACAGGATAATAATATCTTCACATAAACAGAAGATAACACATACCAAACTTCAATAAAAACGGCAAGTCAATCGCATTTAAAATCAATCGTAATAATATTCAATAGCATAAATATATTCATCGGCAGTTTTGGTTTAGAAAAGCCCACCTGACTTCCGAAGATTCTAGCTAGGTGGTTTAAGGGCTATTCGTCCTTGCTTAACGATCCGTCCGGCTCGATCCTTCATAGACCGACATCGATAAGAAAATAAGATACGCAAAGACGGATAAAAAGGCATTGAACTCAACTGAAGGACTTCTACTTGAGTCGTTTCTCTCTTCGCTTTTATTTTTCTAAAGGATCTCGCATTCTCGTCTTTGAACTATTAACTCTACTCGATGATTGGTTAATATTACTAACCAACGTTCTAATACTTCATCCATTGATTTAATAATCAATAGCTCAATCACCAACGTTCATCTATCTACATTCCATTACTCGATCTTCCTTTTAAAACTAAATTAATTCTCGATTTAATAATCAATAGCTCAATCATTTTCATACAAATAATTTAGTAGTTCTTCACATTACAATTAATATCATGCATTTAAACACTTATTCAATTACATAACAAATCCAAATAAAACAAACACACTTCAAGATACATTAACATTTATTCAATTAAACATTAGAACTTAACTCGATTATGCATTTCTTTTCATAAAAACTCAAACGACATACTTTATCTTTTCTTAGTTTATAGACAACACTTTGTTCTAAATTCGTTATTTTAAGGAGTATTTTATAATTTTTTTCTCAATTAATACAACTTCTCTTTAATTATTATTAACTCTTATGAAATTGGAATTTCTTATCCATTTCTTATTCGATTCTCATTTCTTAACTCGACTATTATTTTTCTAATTATGAACTCGGTAATTTTTCTCGGTTTATTTTTAATTCGCATGATTTGAAAACAACGTACTCAATTAATTATTTTTAATTAGTTTCTTTCAAAACTATTACTCGACATCTTATGCTACTATTATTTTCTTGATTAATTATACGAGTAATTAACTCAACTCGTCTAGTATCTTTTCTTTATTCGATTAAAACTTCTTTTTACTTCTTATCAATTAATCCTTTTAAACTCGGTTTTCTCAATTCTTGTTCACTTACTTAATAAATTTTTCTTCTTTGTTCTTAACTTAAAACCACTTTCTTGCTTAACAATTTCTTTTATTTTTCAATAAACATTATTATAAAAATTTGTTTATCTTATTAGTTAAATTATAAAATTTCTTTTTGGTTTAATTTATAAAAAAATTCAAATCTTTAATTTTTAATATAAGAACTCTTGTTAGACATATCTTTTTATGCATTTTTCAATTCTTAACATTTTAAAAGCTTTTAAACTTCATTCTTTTTATTACAAAATTTTTCTCTTTTCATCTATGACTTCAACTAACACTTTAGCACACATTATAACATCAAAACATCACATCTTCTATATTATCATGACTTATTTTCTTTAATATCTTTACATGCAATCCCATTTTCTTAAACTTAACAACATGTATGATTACATCAACATATCACATAATAGATTCATGATCAAAACATCACTCAATTCATCAACAAAAATAACAAAATAATTTCTCCAATTTTTAAAGAAACACACGGCATTGACACATATTTTAGGGCAATTCATTTCTCAATTTTTCATGCATATATATTCATTCACAACATGAATAAAATCATAAATCAAGCATCAAAATAATAATAACTCAAAGAATTCATATTTTCCTATTTTTCTCTATTATTTTCGGTATTCATCAAATTTTTAGGGATTTAAATTCTTTTTCTTCTCTTAATTCACCGATTAAATCCTAATGTTCAATTCTCCTAACGATTTCTTCTCACTTGATCTTTACATACACAACCTAAGTTTGCCTAAACATCAAATAGATATACATATATACAATTAATCAAATGAATATCATACTTTAAATTAAATGGATCTCTTCTCCTTGGCTTCTTGGAATCGAAATGGAAGGGAAATTGAGCTTCAAACTTTGGCTTGGATGAAAGGAAGAACTCTTCTTGAATCCTCAAAGAAAAGAATAATACAAAAATTAACCATCCATCTCTTTTAGGGCTTAAGAGCCAAAAATGAAGAAAGTGGGGATGATTGTTTGAATTTCAATTCAAGAACTTGAAGGATTATTACCTTTTTCTTGAAGATAAGGATGAACTAGATGGAGGATGATGCTTTTTACTTCATTTCCATGGATGAAAAGCTTGAATTCAAGGTTGCATGGAAGAAAACTACAATGTATGTGTGTGTGTGTGTGAATGCCGAGAGTGAGGGAGAGAGTAGAGAGTGTTTTGTTTTTCTTCTTTGCTGAACTCTTCTCTCTTTGATTAGGATGTATGAATTTGAATTCCAACATAAGGAATAAAGAATGATGACAATTTAGTGTTGGAACTTGGTGTGATGTGAGTGATAGATGGAGTTGATGTGATGTGCTTTGCATGTAATCTTTTGGTAAGATTGTTAAGAAAACATAATGATGGTTTGCATGGAAAATTGGTGAGAGAGATGGGAGAGAGATGGTGAGGTGGCGTGAGAGGGAGACAGGTGACGACACTTGTCCTCGTCGTGTCGTTACGGATATTAATTATCCGGTCGTAAAGGTTTTTCGGATAAAACGATTCGTATTAATTCACTTATGTTATAAACGAGTCTAACCTCTTCTCGACTCACTTTCGACACTAAAACATCTCAATTAAAAGATTAATGGTTTCGACCATTTAGTCTTTTAAAACTTAAAAGAATTTAGTCGGCTTATTAATCCGTTATTAATCCTTTAAAGATTAATTCCTCATTACTCTTCTCAAATTATTCTCGGTTAAGCTCTTACCCTATCTCAGTGACCTTAGAAGAAATTCTAGGTTCAAAGATTCTAATTCAACTCTATTCTAAGTTCATCGGTGTAAATAAATTTCTCGGCGATCAACATTATTCTATCTCAATTAAACAAATTCTTCGGGATTTTTCTGGGAATTAATCTCATACTCATTTTCATATAAATAAATTCAACATATACGTCACATTATCATTTCAAGAAATTGAACAAATAAATTCACACAATAACATGTAAGACATTCCAGACGTTTTACTCATTCCTCTTCATTTAGAAAAGAAAATTTTTATTCCACAATTCTCATCTTTTAATTTACTCGGCTAGTTATTCGCTCTCTAAAGATATAAAAGCTCGGGGTATCACACTAGTTTATAAAAATGTTTATTGAATAATAAAGAAAATTGCTAAGTAAAAAAGTGGTTCCAAGTTAAGAACAAAGAAGAAAGATTTATTAATTAAGTAAACTAGAATTGAGAAAATCAAGTCAAAAGAGAATTAATTAATAAGAAGTAAAAAGAAGTTTTGATCGAATGGAGAAAAAGAAAATGCTAGACGAGATAAGTTAAAAACTCGTATAGTTTAACCAAAGTAGGAATAGAATAAAGTTCAAGTAATGGTTTTAAAAGAAATCGATTAAAGTTAATTAATTGAGTAAGTTGTTTTCAAACCATGCGAATATAAAATAAACCGAGAAAAATTGTCGAGTTAATAATTAGAAAAATAATAATTGGATTAAGAAGTGAGAATCGAGTTAGAAATGGAAAGGAAATTCCAATTTCATAAGAGTTAATAATAAATTAAGAGAAATTTTATTAAATGAATAAAGAGTTTATAAAATGCTTCATAAGATAACGAATTTGGAAAAAGCGTTGTTATAAGCCGAGAAAAGATAGTTGATATCATTTGAGTTTTTATAAAAAGAAATGCATAATCAAACTAAGTTCTATTGTACAATTGAATAAATGTTAATGTGTCTTGAAATGTGTTTGATTTATTTGAATTTATTATGTGATTATATAAATGTTTAAGTGCATGATATTAATTGTGACGAAAAGAATTACTAAATTATTTGTATACAAAATGTTTGAGCTATTAAATTGTTAAATCGAGAATTGATTAAAGTCTTTGAAAGAAAACTCGAGTAATGGAATGTAGATAGATGACGTTTCATAATTAAAGCGAGAAGAATAAGACATTGATTAGTAATGTTATCCAATCATCGAGTAGAGTTAATGGTTTAAAGACGAGAACGTGAGATCCTTTAGAAAGATTAAAGCAAAGAGAGAATCGACTCAAGTAGAAGTCCTTCAGTCGAGTCCAATGCCTGTTATCCGTCTTTACGTATCTTAATTTCTTTATCGATGTCAAACTGTGAAGGATCGAGCCGGACGAATCATTAAGCAAGGACAAATAGCCCTTAAAACCGCCTAGCTAGAATCTTCGGAAGTCAGGTGGGCTTTTCTGAACCAAAACTGCCGATGAATATATTTATGCTATGAAGTATTATTATTATGATTGATTTTAAATGCGATTGACTTGCCGTTTTTATTGAAGTTTGGTATGTGTTATCATCTGTTTAGTTAAGATGTTATTATCCTGTGAAAGGCAGGAAACCCACGTGTGGTATGTTGAATGATTGAGGTGACTGTGAGCCTTGCTTCGGTTAGGCCGGTCACAGTGTTCGAGAAGGAGGCCTACTTCTCGGCACAGTAAGATTGATTGTGACAGATGATGCATACTATTATTATATGTTATGTTTGACTGCGCTGTCTGTTTAAAAAGAAAATGTTTTTAACATGCACAAGTAAAACTGTTTTAAATTGTTTAAGTACTTGTGATGTTCGGCAAGGCAAGTTCAATTGTTATAGCTTTAAAAAACATCTTTATCCAAATGTTTTGGCATGTGTTCACTGAGTACGAAGTACTCAGCCCTGCGTGTGTTTCTAAACGTGTAGGTTGACTGGATGGCGATGGCATGGATACTTGGTGGTGTGGTGTGGTTATTTTGGTTGAGTCGAGTCGAATATCAGACTGGCTTTTGTACGTCTTCATACGTGCAAATGTTGGGTTTTGATGCTAGTTTCCTCTGCAACTCTTTGAAATTGATGTCTGTTGATACTTATACTCTGATACTCATGTTTTTTATTCCGAGTGTTGTACTCGATGATTTTGAATGCTTTTTGAATTCTTAACTTCTTGACTTGTGCTTCCGAGCGATGGGCTCGTTGACTTCAAACATTTTGTTGAATTTGGTTCTCTTGACTTGGTATATTTTCACACTCTCGTTTTTGTTGAAATCTTACCCCCGTCAACATGAATTTCTTATCATATTCTTGTGTATATGTGATTTTGAAATGCTCGGTTATTATTTCATTATGTCTTTGAAAGCCTTATCCGATTGTATTGCTTTTCATTAATGTTTCCCCGAGCATGTTCCCTATGTTTGAGTTGATTGTTAGTTGATTAGGTTGTGTTGTTCTTCGTAAGTCGCACCTCGAGAGTCGGGGCGTGACATTATGTTTGATGAAGTCTGGTGTTTAATGAGAGTCTGTATGTCGTGCAAGTTATATGGATTGGGGTGATCTATGCATGCTAATTGGTTTGGTTGACATGTTGGTATGCCAAGCATTATCACATGATAGCAATAGAAAGCATCTTGAATAATTCATACCTGTGAGATTTGAGCTAATTTGTATTTATTTTCTGGTGTGATTATGCTGCTTAGTAATCCTAGAACTTGCTCGTGAATTTTAGCTAGTTGGTGTAGTTTAGATGATTAGGGCATTTCTTTCAATTTAGGGACCCAGATTTATTGAGCTAAACATAATAAACCATTGCTACCACTTTGAGCCGAATCACTTTGACGAGGCTGTCGTTCGCACTCTCAAAATGAATTTATAGCCTATCCTCACAGCTATATAGTTAGCAAGTAAGTACAGGTTCGATCCACAAGAAGTTGAATGTCACTATCTCTTGAAACCTCCTCCACCTGTTCAGAAAAGTTGGTTTTGCTATCTTGGTCACTAGGGTACTCTTGCCCAATTCGAGAACTCAATAAAGCACTGAGAAGTAAACAGAGATCTTGATCAATAATTAAAGAGACTTGGTCTGGACCTAGACACTGTTAAGTGAAAACCCTAGCTTGGTCATTGGTGCAAATATATTCATCACATACATGCATCGTTAGTTATGTGACTTGAATGCCGAGATCCCTTTTTTACTCGTCACGCTCTCAACAAACCCTTCCCTTACCTATCCTTACTTAGTTGGCAACGCACCGCCGGCTCCCTACATTGGGCAATACCTCTGTCGGAGTCATCGTTCAGTTTCTTGCCCAAGGAGCATTTATCTCTAGAATGGCCCAACAAGAATCATCACGTCTAGCCCAATAGGGTTGACACCTTTCTCTAATGTTAATCGATCTTAACTAAGAAGATGTGGAAAACACTCATACTTCTCAATTTATTGGTGATCTAATATGTCCTAAGTGATTAACAGCCTATTAACCTCTTATTCGTATTACCTCATATTTGAACAAGCTCATTAACATTATGGGAACACATGCGTGCAATTATCTAGCACAATTTAGACCTCTCAAGCATAGGTTAACACTTAACTGTCTTGCCCAAACCAAGTATAAACACTTAGCTAGACATAATCATAAAGTAACGAACATGCGAATTGAAGAAAATCATAAACACTGTATTAAAACTTACAAAGTACGTGCAGAAACTAAACACGGCCAAAAGTGCCGAATAACAAAGTACGAATAAAAGTATGCCCGTAGGACTTGTTTTTCTCCTCACAAACTCTCGATGAAATTATAGGGAAAATAAGCATAAAGACGGCGTATATTTGCAGCAGCAGGGCTTCGATATATATATAGGCGAATGCTTAGGGTTCGGGCCCCCTAGTCCTTAACATGGAAAGAATCCACGAGCTACCTTGGGATGCAAGTAACACTTGATAAGCTCGGCCCTCAACAAGGTAAGTCACATCTATCTCCAAGAGATCCCTTACGGATCCTAAATCTAGCCGGATAAGGAAAGATATATAAGTTAGATCATCTTTTCCTTATCCTTCTAAATCTAGGAGAGAAACTCGCCTGTTGACCAAAGCACTCCTCCTATCTGTCTTGACCAATATGGTTCTCCCTGACCTGCTTCCAGAAGTGCTGCTTCTTTTCCCTGTTTTGCCCAATTTCCACCTGCAAGGCAGCAGACATCCTCTTGCCCAAAATATGTCCTCTCAGACATAGAAACTAGACAAAACACACAAAAAGACTCGATCTAAACTACCTAAAACCAACACAAAAAAGACACAAAATATGGACTCATCATGCGCACACACTTAACCTACACTTGTCCTCAAGTGTGCACAAACAACTCGCCCACGACACAAACAAAATAATAAAAGACTCAAGACACGATCAACACAGAAAAGTTAGTCAAGACAATACAACAATCTTTCATAATAATATGCAAGTGAAGGGAAAAGAGAATGCCATGCTATCAAACTAGTCAAGATTGAATTGTGAATTTTTAAGATCTCTTTTCCACACTCATCTCTCATGTGTTTAGGCTCTTTTTACACTCATAGACCATCTTGATTTCGGTATCACCATAGGCTCGCCTGTCCTTTAAATCTAAAAGCTCTTATTTCAAATCTCAGAACTCATCATTAGGACTTTTTAGGTTTAAAGCTTAAGGCAATAGGTAGAAAGTATTCAGATCTTGGCTAAGGACAGTTTAAACTCGCATTGGGCAACAGGGGTTCCCAACTTCTATTCAATTCCTCGCCTTTATTTTCTAGGCCCAAACTTTAACTATTTTTTTTCTCTCTCTGGGGAGCTTATAATTCTTTCTCTTTCTCTCTTTTGCTCCCCTTACTTCTTTCATTCTTTATTAGTTGAGACATAACCCAACTATCAACACAAAACTTCCTGCCCAAGATACACCCCCAATCATTACATCCCTGCCCCTATCCTCTTTATACTGCCCAGGTTCTCCCAACCAAATTAACATATTTTTAAGGCAATATCTAGGTAATAGAAAGAATCAATTCGGTTCAAAAAGGGTTATCAAAGGATCACGATTCATGGTGGTCAATTCAAGCTCAATGGGCTAATGAAAGAATGGCCTAAATCATCTAAGTTCAGAGATAATAAACCAAAGTACAGGCAAGTTCTAGTTCCTCCTAATCAAGATGTTTTCAATCTCACACAAGAATGAATTCAATTAAGCTCAAAATCCTCACGGGGTATGTTCACAACTCAATCCATCGTACAAGTCATCTTCTAGCATGCAAAAACTTAGCACTGTTCAACAAGCATCAATTAAGCTCACAAATCATCATACTATCTTGCCCAACAACTCCATGCTGATCAACACAATTTCATAAATAAAAACACACGGCACAGACTCCCTACGCACATACTTTGCTTATAGCAAAGTCCATCCATAGAGGCCTCAACCTTGGACTCAACAAACTTTTTGACCAACTAATGGCCTTCCTACGCACACATTTTGCTTATAGCAAAGTAATGGACGTAAGAAGGTCAAGACACTAACAAACATGAGTTATTCGCCTACCTCACCACACATTTTGCAAAGCAAAATGGGGGAGAGGTATTTGAATAATTCCACAGGCACCTACAAAAAAAAAATACTAACACACTAATATAAAGCAAAAGAAATCAACAAAAAACTAAAAAAAAAAAAAAAAAAACACAGGAGGATATAATCAAGCAGAAGGATCAGAGGCTGACCCCAATTTTAGGTGGCGAGCAAGGCTGTTGAGAGTGGCCTGCATGGTCAGCTGCCCATTCCATATCTCCTTGAGCAACTCCTCCGTCTTGCCCAACCTCTCCAGTACTTCCTTCAGCTGGGCAGAAGAAGATCCAATCTCCTCCCCATCTTCTTCTTCATCCTCCTCGATCGTGGACTTCTTGGCCAATCTGGCTGACTTCTTGGGCGGCAGGCGAGCTGAGACTGGTTGATCCTTCTCATGCGCCTCAAGTAGGCGCCATCCTTTCCCATGCTTCACCACCTCCTCCATCCTGCTCAACCTCTCCATGTTGAGCACGTCAGCTGGTGTTACTTCAAAATCCTTCACCTCATCATGGAGCTCCAGTCCCTCAATGTAGGCCGTCACAAAGTGCCCACATGAGTACTTCTAACTCGCCTTGGCCACTACTGCCCTCAGCTGCTCCATCAAGAAGGCTACAAAGTTCAGCCTTTTCCTGGTCAACATACAGAATAGTATGTACACCTCCTTGTTAGCCAGCGAATTCCCGCTGTCTCCCTTGCCAAACATGTTGTAGGCAAGAATCCTATGGGCAATGCGTAGGGCTGGCGTCTTTAGATCAGAGGCCTTGTTGTCTCCCGACTTGAAATTTGTCCCCACACTGACTTCCTTCCACATCCGGATCCACTCCTCCTTGGGCAAGTCCACTGGCACCTTCTTAACCGCCCTTCTGAACGCCGGCCTTTGCAGCTCCATCATTGTGGCGAACCCCAGAATCTGGTTCACGTCATTCAGCCCAGCCACATATGGTTGCCCATTCAGTGCAAACTCGATCGAGGCCGAGTTTCCTTTTTGATCAAGTACGAACTCCAACGAGCTGTACATCTCTCTCACCAAATCCTCATAGATGTGACAGGGTAGCGTCAGGAATCTTCTCCAGCCACATCCCTCATACAGGGCCCTTACTTCTAATATTATACCCAAGGTATCCAGGTCGCCAAAGTCGACCTCACTGGGCACAAAGATCTTCCTGGCGAATGAGTCTTCCGCCTTCTTGGGCTTCTTCTTCCCTCTCGACTCGGAGTCCTCCTTCTTGACCTTTCGAGCGGCTGACCTTGTGATTCTCTCCCCTGTTATCTGGACATCATCATCCTCCGACTCCACGATTCTCTGCCTCTTTCCTAGATTCTTGGACGAAGGCGTGGCGACCTTCTTCTCTTCTGTAGATAACTCTCCTCCTAATGACGAGGCAGCCTCAGACGTGGCAGCCTTCACCGTCTTCTTTTTCTTGGGTTCCTTTCCCTTCCCTTTCTCTTTCTTCTTCTTGGCATCCCACTCTACCTCCGCGCAAAGCTTGTCGAAGGAATCATCGGATTCCTTCTTCTCCTGTCCTTCCTGTTCTTCCTCCAGCACCTCCATCTCTACGTCGTCGTCTAGTTGTGCTTCTTTCTTCTCCGGTGCCTGTTGTGTGTTCTCCAAAGTCTCCTTCGCAGCTTTCTCAACAGTTCCTTCCAGTGTGGCGAAGTTCTCCTCTTCCGATGCCGCTGTTTCTTCTCGTGCTTTCTATGGTATCACCATGGCTTCAGCAAGGGCTGCGCTAATAACCTCCTCTGCTTCGGATGTAAGAGGGTATGGAACTACCCAAAGCGATGGGTCTGGCTCGGCAAAAGAGTACTCTGACGACAGCATTTCTAGTTCTTCTAAGTCGATATGGGTGCCGTGAGGGATTTTATTTAGTTTGTTCTTGAGGCGGGTTGATACCATTGTGATTTTAGAGTTTGAATTTGGGAAGGAAATCTGCAGAATCCGAAATTGGGGGGTTGAAGATGGAAAGTGGTGTATGGCAGTTTGAATTGATGTTTTACGTGGGGAAGTGGAAGAGTTGGAGAGAGGATTGTAGTAGGGTGGCAGACAGTTATAAGGCTAGGGATAGGTATTGAGTGCGACTGTCACGTCACACGTGATATGGCAGTTACCGCCTCTTCAGCTGTGTTGCCCAAGTCACTCGTTTAGCCCAGAGCGCCACTCTTGCCCTCTTGCGCACACACTTTGCTCAAAGCAAAATGTTCAATCCTCATTCTTCCTCTTGCCCAGTACCTGTTTCCTGCAACTAACCAACACACTTCCATGCACAAGACAAAAATACTAAATCCTATGGTTAGACATTTCTACCCATAATGGAATTAAAATACGCCTAAGTTTGATGGCAAACATTAAAATTATGGCTATTTTAATCCCTATTCCCCCCCCCCCCCCTTTTTTTTGAAGAGAAATGAAACCATGCAAAATTAAAGAAAACTGAAAAGAAAACATACCAGGTTGCCTCCTAGCTAGCGCCCTAGTTACCGTTGTGGGCACGACATCTTTCTTGCCCAAGTTAGGGCTCTATGTCACAGAGGAATTTTAAGTATTCCTCTGGTTTCTCCAAAGCTTGGCCATAGAAGGCCTTCAGTCTTTCTCCATTGACTTTGAAAATCTTCCCCGAGCTTGCATTCCTTACTTCCACAGCCCCATTTGGATATGTGGCTTGAACTTCGAACAGACCAACCCACTTGGTTGATAGCTTCCCTGATATGAGCTTGAACTTGGACTGGTATAGAAGCACTTATTGCCCAGGTTCAAACTTCTTGACCTTGATCAACGCATCGTGTGCCTTCTTCATCTTCTCTTTATACAACACTGCATTGTCATATGAATTGAGTCTGATTTCCTCAAGCTCCTATAATTGAAGCCTCATGGCTTGGCCAGTCTCATCCCAATCGTAGTTCATCTTCTGAACTGCCCAATACGCTCGATGTTCTATTTCCACGGGAAAACGACACATCTTGCCAAAGACCATTTCTGTAGGGCGATATGCCAAATGGGGTTTTGAAGGCTGTCCTAGATGCCTACAATGCATCGTCAAGACACAGACTCCAATCCTTTCCCGTTGAACTAACTGTCTTCCTCAAGACAGCCTTCACGATACGATTAGACAATTCAGCTTGTCCGTTTTCTTGGGGATGATAAGCATTCGAAATCCTATGGTGTACTCCATATCTATTCATCAATCCTTTTATAGCTCCATTGCAGAAATGCGTTCCTTGGTCACTGATAATTGCCCTTGGCACACGGCTAAAGATATTGCTCTTGAGAAACTCCACAACCACCTTTGAATCATTGGTTGATGTCGCCTTGGCCTCCACCCATTTAGACACGTAGTCTACTGCCAATAATATGGAGAGATTCCCTCTAGAGTTGGGCAATGGCCCCATGAAGTCCATGCCCCATATATCAAATACTTCCACGGGCATGACCAAAGTCATGGGCATCTCGTTCCTCTTGCCACTGTTGCCCTCTTTCTGGCATTGAGCGCATCGTTTACACCACTCGAAGCTATCCTTGAATATATTGGGCCAATAAAACCCACAATCTAAGATCTTCCTTGCTGTCCTCTTAGGTCTAAAATGTCCCCCACATACCTTGGAATAACAATGGGCGAGGATGCTTGTTTTTTCTTTCTCATCAACACATCTGCGGATGACTTGGTCAGTACACATTTTCCATAAGTATGGTTTATCCCATATGTAATATCGACTTTCCACCTTCAACTTATTCCTCTAATAAGAGTTTAGATCACCTGAAAGTCTTCTCAAAACGATATAGTTGCATAGGTCGGCATACCATGGTTCTGAGTTGTCTTGGGCAAGATCCAGGTGCTTGTCTGGAAACGTCTCCTTGATTGGTTCGATCTCTTCTTCTTAAATGATGCGACTGAAATGATCAGCCACCAAGTTCTGGGTTCCAGCCTTGTCTTTGATCTCCAAATCGAATTCCTTAAGTAGTAGGATCCATCTTATCAGTCTGGGCTTGGTTTCCTTCTTGGCCATGAGAAACTTCAGGGCTGAATGATCAGAGTAGACTATGGTCTTACCCTCGAGCAGGTATGATCGAAACTTCTCGACAATGAACACCACAGCTAGTAACTCCTTCTCCGTCGTGGAATAATTGCATTGGGCAGGATGAAGAGTTCTTGATGCATAGTATATGACATGATTCACTCTTCCTCTCTTTTGCCGAAGAACTGCTCCTACTGCGTAGTCACTCGCATCACACATGACCTCAAATGATATTTTCCAATCTAGTGGTTGGATTATAGGTGCTGACACCAGGATCTCCTTTAGTGCGTGAAATGCCTTCTTGCAATCCTCATCAAAGTTCCACTCCACTTCTCCTTATAATAATCTGGTCATGGGCCGCGCGATCTTAGCAAAGTCCTTAACGAACCTTCTATAAAATCCTGCATGTCTAATGAAACCTCTTAACTGTTTCACATTGCTCGGGTAAGGCAACTTGGCGATAATGTCTATCTTGGCCTTGTCGACCTCTATCCCTCTTTCCGATATGATATGTCCAAGGACTATTCCCTCCTTGACCATGAAGTGACACTTCTCATAATTCAAAACTAAACTCTTTTCCACACACCTTTTTAGCACCATCTCCAAATTGTGTAGAAACTTATCGAAATCCGATCAATAGACAGTAAAGTTGTCCATGAACACTTCTATACATGTCTCGAGCAGATTTGAAAATATGCTCATCATACATCTTTGAAATGTGCCAGGAGCGTTGCATAGACCAAACGGCATTCTTCTATAAGCAAATGAAGGTGGTCTTGCCCTGGTCTTCTTCCGCGACCCAGATCTGCATATAGCCCGAGTAACCGTCAAGAAAACAAAAGTACTTGTTGCCCGCCAACCTTTCGAGCATCTCATCAATGAAAGGTAACGGAAAGTGATCTTTCTTGGTCTTCTGATTCAGCTTCCTGTAGTCAATACATACTCGCCATCCTGTCTGCAGTCTGGTTGCGACCATTTCTCTTTGCTCGTTCTCCATCACTTGAATTCCAGACTTCTTGGGCACGACGTGCACTGGACTAACCCATCTACTGTTAGAGACTGGATAGATGATTCCCAGGTCTAACAGCTTCAAGATTTCTTTCATTACTACTTCCTTCATTGTTGGATTTAGTCTTCTTTGAGGATCTCTAATGGGCACAGCGTCTTCCTCGAGCAAGATGTGATGTCTGCACACAGTGGGGTTTATGCCCCTTATGTCGGCCAATGTCCAACCAATGGCCAACTTGTACTCCATCAGAACTCCCTTCACTCGCTCCTTTTCCTCAATGGACAACTCCGCACTTATGATAACCGGTAATGTTTCTTCTTCTCCTAAGTAGATGTATTTCAAGTGGCTGGGCAATGCCTTCAATTCCAGCTTAGGTGCTTTTTCTATTGATGGCATCAGCCAATCTTCTTGATTCAATGTGGGTATTACCAATGGTTCCACCCTCCTTACTAGTTCTGGCTCTCCTCTCAAATAGTGAACAGCTTCAACTAGCTCAACAAACCCGTCCTGGGCAACAACCTCCGTTAGGCCAATTTGCAGGACTACATCTAGCCTATCTTCAATTGCTATTTCTGGCCAAAACTCTTCCACCATCTGGTCAATGTGGTCAATGTTGTGCACCATCTCTGCATCGCTAGGTTATTTCATGGTGTTGTAGATGTCGAATGACACTACTTCTCCTCCGAACTCACATGTTAGCTTCCCCGTATCACAGTTGATTCTGGTGCGAGCTGTTTTCAAGAACGGTCTTCCTAGCAACATTACTGGTGCCTTGTGTGATGATCTCTCCATATCCAAAATGTAGAAATCAGCTGGGAAGATTAAATCTCTGACCCTAACCAATACGTCCTCTAGAATTCCCTCTGGCCAAACAGTTGATCTATCCGCTAGTTGAATTGCCACCCTTGTAGGCTTGAGTGGTCCCATCTTTAGATCATCATACATTGACTTGGACATGACGTTGATTGATGCTCCAAGATCCAACATGGCCTTCTCTATCTTCATATCTCCAATGATGCATGGAATGTAGAACATCCCAGGGTCAGTGCACTTGGTCGGCATGGGTGTATCTTGTAACACTAGAGAAACATTCTCACTCACTTGGAACCTTGCATCGTCTGTATACTTGATCTTCCTTGTGCATAATTCCTTAAGAAACTTAGCACACTTGGGCATCGATTGTAAGGCGGTTAAGAGAGGTATGTTGACCTCGACCTTCTGGAACATTCTGGTCAATTCCTTCATCTCTTGTGCTTCCTTATCCTTTGCAAACTATCCTAGGTAAGGAGCTTTTGGTTCATAAGGTTTGGACTTAATCATGTTTTCAGCTTCCTTCATTGCCTTAGCTCTGATTTCAGCTGCGTCGAGCTCAACTTTCCTTCTTATGTCTGCTACCTCCCTTTCAACCTGTGCCCTCTTCTCAACTGACAATTCTTGCCATAGCTCCTCAACATCACCTAATCCCATGGGTGCCTCTTCGTACTTCTCTGGTTCAGCCTCTTCTTCTTGTTCCAGATCGACATCTTGCCCGAGAGACTGTTGTTGCCCAGATGCAGCTTTCTGAGGTTCATAGTGGTCAGGCACTCTTACTTCAGGCAACTTAGCTCCACTATGCAATGTGATAGCATTAACTTGAGCCTTCTTTATCTCCACTTGAGATGGAAGTTCTCCTTTCCCTCCATTGAACATTGACTTGATTTGGGAGATTGATTCTACCAAATGGCTCAACGTGCCATTGATGTCTCTCAGGCCTTCTCTTGTCTCCATGCGAAAACTGTCCAATTCCTGATACCCCTTCCTTTATTCCGCTGCAAGTCTCTCCACTTCACTCCTTAGGGTATCCCTTGGCTGATCTCGATTGTGTGGAGGTACGTAGGGTTGCTGTGGTGGTTGCCCTTGTTGAGGTGCATTCAAGTAGTTGTTGTTCCCATACCTGAAATTATCATTGGGCCTCCAAGGTCCATTGTTGAAGTTCCTTCGCTGCCCAGCATCTCCTTGCTAGTATGGTTGCCCTACTGCATTGACTTCCTCATCTTCATACAATGATGGGCATCAGTCAGTGGGATGAGTATTGGCAGCACAAAGTTCACACTTCATAACCCTCTTCCTGAGAATCTATCCAGGGTTCTCAGTGGCATTGTTCTTGCTCTGGTTCATCATCTCCTTCATCATAGATACCAGGATATCGAATTTAGGATCACTGCTGGTTGGTTCCTGCGTCCTGGGCATGATGGTCTCATCTTGGTTTCTCTTTCTGTCTGCTATCTCAGCAAACAATTTAAAGATTTCACTTGGTGGTTTGTTGATCACGTTGCCCCCACAGGTTGCATCGATCCAGTCCCGCTCAGATTACCTCAGCCCATTCATGAAAGCATTAATCAAATCCTTGTCACCCAAACCGTGCTGAGGGCACCTTGCAATTAGCTTCTTGTACCTTGAATGGTAGATATAAATAGATTCTCCATTGCCATCTTTATGTTCTGAATTGCTGCTCGAGCGTTTTGGATACGGGCAATGTCACACCCCGACACTCGAGGTGCGACTTACGAACAACAAAACAACCTAATCAACTAACCATCAACTCAAATATGGGGAACATGCTCGGGGAAAACATTAATGAAAGCAACAACACTCGAACAAGACTATCAAAGACATAATGAAGCAATAACCGAGCATTTAAAAATCACATATTAACAATGATACGATAAGTATTTCAGGTCAACGAGATTAAGAATTCAACGAACATTTAAACCATCGAGCACATTGCTCGGAATCAAAAACATGTATCAAAGTATATCAACAGACTTTCATTTCAAAAGGGTTGCAGTGGAAAACTTGACTCAAATCCCAACATTCACACGTATGAAGACGTGCAAATGCCAGTCCGACATCCGACTCAACTCAACCAAAAACACCACACCGCCAAGCGTCCATGCCATCACCATCCTGTCAACCTGCACGTTTAGAAATACACGCAGGGCTGAGTACTTCGTCTCAGTGAACACATGCCGAAAATATTTGGGAAAAAGATGCTCTTAAAGCTATATCAATTGAACTTGCCTTGCCGAAACATCACAAGTACTTAAGTAACTTAAAATGATTTTAATTGTGCATACTAAAACATTTTTTTTCAAATAAACTGCACAGTCAAAACATAACATATATCAATAGTATGCATCATCTGTCATAAATAGTCTCACTGTGCCGAGAAGTAGGCCTTCTTCTCGAACACTGTGACCAGCCCAACCGAAGCAAGGCTCATAGTCACCTCAACATTTAACATACCACACGTGGGTTTCCTGCCTTTCACAGGATGATAATATCTCAAATAAACAGATGATAACACATACTAAACTCAATAAAACGACAAGTCAATCTCATTTAAAAATCATATAATAATTCTCAATAACATTCATCGATAGTTTTGGTTCAGAAAAGCCCACCTGACTTCCGAAGATTCTAGCTAGGCGGTTTAAGGGCTATTGTCCTCGCTTATCTTTCCGTCCGGCTTGATCCTTCACAGTTCGACATCGATAAAGAAAAATAAGATATTACGCAAAGACGGATAAAAGGCGTTGGTCTCGACTGAAGGACTTCTACTTGAGTCATTTCTCTCAAAGCTATTTTTTTCTAAAAGTCTCGCATTCTCGTCTTTAAGCCATTAACTCTACTCGATGATTGGTTAATATTACTAACCAATGTCTTGGTACTTCTCGATTTATTTATGAAACGTCGTCTATCTAAATTCTATTACTCGAGCTTTCTTGAATAAACTTAATCAATTCTTGATTTTAATTAACAACTCAATAGCTCAATTATTTTGCATACAAACAAACTTAATAATTCTTCACATTATCACCAAATAATACCATTTACTCAAACATTTAATTCAATCGCATAATAAATTCAAATAAATCAAACACATTGTTTTAAATTTAATCACATTTCAAGACACGTTAACATTTACTCAATTTTTATTTTCGAACTTAATTCAAATAAGAATTCCTTTTTATAAAGCTCAAACAATATCATTCATTTTTCTCGACTTATAAACAACACTTTTTCCAAATTCATTGTTTTATGAAGCATTTTATAAATCTTTACTCAATTAACAAAAATTCTTTTTAATTTTTAATAAACCCTTATGAAATAGGAATTTCATTTCTATTTGTAACTCGATTCTCATTTCTTAACTCAACTATTATTGTTCTAATTATTATCTCGACAATTTTTCTCGGTTTATTCTTAATCTACACGGTTTGAAACACAACTTATTTAATTAATTTTAATTAATTACTTTCAAAATTATTACTCGATATCTTATTCCATTGTTTTCTTGATTAAACTATACGAGTATTTAAACTTAACTCGTCTAACATCTTTTCTTTGATTCGATTAAATCTTCTTTTCATTTTCTTACTATTTTATTCTCTTTAACTCGATTTTCTCGGCTCTTATTTATTTAATTAATAAATTTCTTTTCTTCTCTATTCTTCACTTAATTATTTTTATTTCAATAAAAATCTAGATTATTTTATTAATTTGATTACAAAATTTCTTTTTGATTTAATTTAAACAAAACTCAAATCTTCAAGTCTTATTTCAAGAACACTTAAAACACTTACTAGATATATCTTTCTATGTATTTTTCAATTCTTAACATTTCTAAAGCTTTTAAACTTCATTCTTTTGTCACTAAAAAAAATCCTATTTTCATCTAGGAATCAAATTAACACTTTAACATATATCATCAACATTATAACATCAAGATCATCAAATCTTCTAAATCATCATAAATTATTTTCTTTAAAAACTTCACATGCAATTCGATTTTCTCATACTTAACTACATCAAAGATTAAATCATCATATCACATAATAATTTCATGATCAAAACATCAACTAGATCATCAACAAAATCAAAAAAATAATTCTCTCTTTTTCTCTTAAAACTCACGGCATTCATAGCAATTTTTAGGGCATTTTATTTCTCAATTTTTCATGCATGTAATTCCATTCTCAACATGATAAAAATCATAAATCAAGTATCAAAATAACAATAACTCAAGAAATTTAAATTCTCCTATTTTTCTCTAAATTTTCGGTATTAACCATTTTTTAGGGTTTCAAATTTCTTTTTCTTCTCTTAATTCATCGATTAAATCCTAGTGTTCGATTCTCCTATCGATTTCTCTTCACTCGATCTTCACATCGATAACCTAAGTTTGCCTAAATATAAAATAAATATCATGCATGCATGTTTTCTTTCTTTTAGGGCTTAGAGAGATACATATATACAATAAATCAAATGAATTATCATACTTTTCAAAATAAATTGGATCTTCTCCTCTTGATCCTCTTGAAATCGAAATGATGGGGGAAAGATAGGCTCAACTTCTAGCTTGGATTCCTTTTGGAAGAACTTGTCTTGAATCCTCAAGAAAAAAAATATAAAACAACAATCAATCATCCATTTTTAGGGCTTAAGAGCCGAAATTATGAAGAAATAAGGATGATTATTGGATTTCAAACTCAAGAACTTGGAGAATTATTACCTTTCAACTTGGGGTTTGGAAGAACTAAGATGATGGTGATGATCTTCTCTTGATTTGCATGAGATTGAATCTTGAATACAAGGCTTTAATGGAAGAATTTCCAAGTATGAGTGTGTGTGGGTGGTTCACAGCAATGGGGGGAAGAGAGGGAGAGTTTTTCTTCTTCTTGCTTTCGTAGAGGTTTTTCGAAAGAGAGAGAGAGAGATGGCTTGAATGAAAATAATTCCTCTTTTGTATGGAGAGAGATAGGTAGGATGCATGTATTTGATTTCCAACATAGAGAATAAAAATGATGACAATTAGTGTTGGAACTTGTATTAAGAGAGATAGATGGATGGTTTGATGTGATGGCATTTGCATGCAATCTTAATACACAATTTACTAAGATCTTGTAAGAATATCATGATTAAAGCTACATAATAGGCTTGGAGAGAGATTTAGGGAGAGAGATAGAGAGATATGGCGGTAGAGAGGGAGAGAGATGAGTGACATTTGTCCCATTATTTTATTACGGGTATTACTTACCCGGTCGTAAAGAGTTTTCCGGATAAAAAGGTCCGTATTATTCCATTTATGCTAAAAACGGGTCTAATCTCTCCTCGTCTCATTTCTGACATTAAAAACATCTCAAATCTAATTCACGTCTCAATAAATAAATTAAGGATTCCGATTATCTAATTTTTAGGTCTTAAAAGAAATTAGTCGGCTTATTAATCCTTTAATAATTCGATTCTTATAACTCTCTCATCTTATCTCGGATAAGCTTCTATCTTATCTCAATGATCTTAGAATCAATTCTAAGTTCAAAGATTTTAATTCAAATCTATTCTAAGTTCTTCGGCGCATAACAATTTCTCAGTTATCAACATTATTCACTTCCTATCAAAAATCTTCGGAGTTTTTCTGAAAATTATACTCATACTCATTCTCATATAAGCAAACTCAATATATATATATATATCACATTATCATTTCAAGAAATAGAAAAGATAATCTCACGTAAAAACACATAAGGCATTCCAGTCGTTTTACTCATTTCTATTTATTTAGAAAATTTTTATTCCTCAAATCTCGTCATTTAAACTTACTCGATTAATTAATACGCTCACTAATGTTATAGAAGTTCGGGGTATTACATCCTCACCCTCTTAAAAAAAAATTTCGTTCTGAAATTTACTAACCTTGAGAAAATAGCTCGGGATATTTTGCCCTCATCTTTTCTTCGAGTTCCCAAGTGGCTTCTTCGAGATCATGATGACACCACTTGACTTTCACTAAGGCAATCGATTTCGTTCTAAGCTGCTGAACTTTATGATCTAAAATCCTTTTGGGTTTCTCCTCGTAGCTTAGATCTGGCTTCATCTCGATATCCTCTTGGCGTATTACGTGCTCCGGATCGAAGACGTACTTTCTCAATTGCGATACGTGAAAAACGTTATGCGAGTTTTCGAAACTGGGAGGTAACGCTAAACGATATGATACGGATCCAATCCTCTCAAGGATCTCGTACGGTCCTATAAAACGAGGTTTAAGCTTTCCTTTGACTCCAAAACGATACACTTCTCTCGAAGGGGATACTTTCAAAAAAACTTTATTTCCTACTTCGAATTCCAACTTGGATCTTCGATTATCAGCATATGATTTTTGTCGACTCTGAGCTTCCTTAATCTTCTCGCGAATTTGGCGCACAGTTTCTATCATTTCCTCAATCGCTTCTGGCCCTATCACCTTCCTTTCGCCCACTTCATTCCAATAAAGCGGCGATCTACATTTTCCTCCGTAAAGAGCTTCGTAAGGGACCATTCCTATCGTATTCTGATAGCTATTGTTGTACGCGAATTCAATAAGAGGTAAGACTTTCTCTCATTCGACTCCTTTATCTAACAAAACAGCTCTCAACATATCTTCGAGGATTTGAATCGTTCGCTCGGACTGACCATCGGTCTGGGGATGATAAGCAATGCTGAATTGCAACTGAGTTCCCAACTCCTTGTGGAAGCTTTCCCAAAAACGGGCTGTGAACTTTGAATCTCTATCAGAAGTAATCGTCTTTGGCACTCCGTGCAACTTTACAATTTCCTTGATATAGATCTGAGCTAATTTGGCTGATCCATGGGTGTGTGGAATAGGTATGAAATGAGCAGACTTTGTCAATCTATCCACTATCACCCATACTACTGTGTTTCCTTTCCTTGATCTTGGCAATCCTGTCACCAAATCCATTGTGATTCCATCCCACTTCCACTCTGGGACTGGTAAGGGTTGCAGAGGTCCATACGGTCTTTGATGCAAAGATTTCACTTGCTGGCAAGCTAGGCATCTCTCAACGAACAATGCTACATCCACTTTCATTCCATTCCACCAAAACTGTTTCTTTAAGTCGTGGTACATCTTCGTGCTGCCGGGATGGGCTGTATACGAAGTTTCATGAGCTTCACCCATTATTTCCTTTCTCAACTTGTCGTCATTAGGCACACAAATTCTTCCTTGGTACAACAAGGCATTATCGCTTGACTCAGAAAATTCTTTAACTTCTTCACTTCTCACTTTCCTTCGTAGCTTCTCCAACTCTTCATCTCTTCTCTGGCCTTCTATGATGCGGGCTCTCAAATCAGGAATTACTACTAAAGTAGCAATCATTTGATCTACCGTCGTTGGAGGTACAATCACTTCAATTTTCATCTTCCTAAATTCTTCGATAAACTCAACTTCATCAGTCAAAAGGAATCCTAATTCGGTTCCTTCCGAATTTTCCTTCTTTCTCCTTCGACTTAGCGCGTCAGCTACTACATTAGCTTTATCGGGATGGTAAGATATCTTGCAATCGTAATCTTTCACTAACTCGAGCCACCTTCTTTGTCTCATGTTCAACTCCTTCTGTTCGAAGAAGTACTTCAAACTCTTGTGATCTGAAAATATTTCACACTTGGCTCCATAGAGATAATGTTGCCAAATCTTCAAAGCATGTACGACAGCTGCTAATTCCATGTCATGAGTTGGATACTTCTCTTCATGAGGTTTGAGTTGTCTTAAAGCATAGGCAATCACTTTTCCATCTTGCATTAGGACACATCCTAATCCTTGAGCAGATGCGTCGGTATATATGATGTAATCTTTGTCTGGTTCGGGCAAGGCTAGTACTGGAGCTGTAGTCAATCTCGTTTTGAGCTCTTGAAAACTTCTTTCACATTCTTCTGTCCACTAAAACTTTGTCTCTTTCTTCAATAGGCTTGTCACTGGCTTCGCGAACTTAGAGAATCCTTCTATGAATCTCCGATAGTATCCTACTAAACCGAGGAAACTACGGATTTCATGCACTGATGTCGGGGCTTTCCATTCTTGCACAACTTTCACTTTCTCCATATCCACCTTAATTCCTTCGGACGAAACAACATGTCTTAAGAAATTCACATTTACTGAATTTGGCATACAACTTTTTAGTTCTAAGCGTTTCCAATACAATTCTCAAATGCTTTTCGTGCTCGGCTTCATTTCTTGAATACACCAAAATATCGTCTATAAAGACAATCATGAACTTATCCAAATACTCGTGAAAAACTCTATTCATCATATCCATAAATACTGCTGGAGCATTTGTTAATCCAAATGGCATTACTATGAATTCGTAATGTCCATATCTCATCCTGAAAGCAGTCTTTGGAATATCTTCTTGCTTGATCTTCAGTTGATGGTATCCAGATCTTAAATCAATCTTGGAGAAAACACCGGCTCCTTTTAGCTGATCAAACAAATTATATATTCTTGGAAAATGATACTTGTTCTTAAGCGTAATCTTGTTTAGCTCTCGGTAGTCTATACACATCCTTAAACTACCGTCCTTCTTCTTCACAAACAAAATTGGAGCACCCCATGGCGATACACTTGGTCGAATATAGCCTAAGTCCAACAATTCTTGTAGTTGGATCTTCAACTCTTGAAGTTCTTTTGGAGCCATTCTATACGGGGCCTTGGATATCGGGGTTGATCTGGGTTCTAAATCAATCGTAAACTCCAATTGTCGATCAGGGGGTAAGCCTGGTAACACTTCTGGAAACACGTCCTTGAATTCTCTCACGATTGGAACATCATCGATACTCAACTCTTGATTTTTGTCTTTATTCAGATAAACTAGATACACTTGTGTATCTTTCTTCCTCATCAATCTCTGCACTTTCATAGCCGAAACTATTGGTACACTCTTCCTCATTCTCTTCTTAACTCCGAAAACTATGGTTGACTCTTCTCTAGAGGTTTTAAACGATATTTGCCTCAAGTCGCATCGAATCATCGCAAAGTTCTCGGTTAACCAATCCATTCCTAGGATTATATCTACGTCCCACATCTGGATTAGATTCAGGGATTTCGCGATCAAACGATTTCCGACTTCAAATTCTAGATTCGAGCAAACACACGAAACTAACGCAGACTTTCCTAAAGGGGTTGCGACACTAAGCACCTGGTTTGATTCTTCTACCTTCAATTCTAGGTTCTCTATGCAAATGCTAGATATAAACGAATGCAAAGCTCCCGTATTTAACAAAACAATAACACGTATGCCATTAAGCTTTCCCATACCTGCCAAATTTCCTTTATCTTTCTCTAGCGGCTTCTTCTCAATTGCGTAGGCTCTTTGGAAGTATGGAGGCTCTTGCTGAAGAGGTTGCTGCTTTGGCTGCGGCGGCTTACGTTGATGCTGGACAAACTTTTGCAGAGGAGTTGCCTTAATGGCTTTCATCTGCGAAGGCTGGAACTGATTTGGTCTTCCGCCTCTCAATCCTTGTTGCTTACTCGGGCACTGGTTCGAGAAATGACCAGGTTGACCACAAGTATAGCAAACATTACTCCCGCTCTTGCAGACGCCTTGATGCATTTTGCCACACTTCGAACAAGGAGGGAATCCTAAGAGTCCTACAGGTAGGTTACTTCGATTGACCTGTGGAGCTTTTCCCTTCTGGGGTTGCTGTTGGCTTTTTCCTTGCCACGGTCTCTTGTTTGGGTGGTTTCCACCTCTCCATTTTCCCTTCCTCTTTCCATGCTGGCCAAATTTGGATTGTTGGGTAGATACAGTCGTCGTTGTCTGGCTTTGAAATTGAGGATTCGCTGAAGGATGCGATCCTTTCTCTGGTTGCATTGCCAACTCCATGTCTAGAGCTCGGTTCAAGGCTTCAGCATAAGTCAAACCACTCTGACTAGCAAGAACTACTCGGATATCCTGCCTCAATCCTGCTCGAAATAACTCACACATTTTCTCATCAGTGTCCACCATGTCAGGTGCAAATCGAGCTAATTCACAGAATTCTCGATCATACTCGGCCACAGACTTCTTTCCTTGCTTCAGATTGGTGAATTCGTTTGATTTCTGCTTGCGATAACTCCTCGGCACATACTTTTCATACAAACTTCCTTAAACTGATCCCACGTCAAGTTCTCGCGCTCTTCGGGTGTATACATTCTTTGCTTTGCCTCCCACCAGTAGTCAGCAGTTCCTTTCAATTGATACGTCATACACTCCAGACGTTCACGATCGGAGCAATGAAGAAAACGGAAAATTCGCTTAAGAGAATGAATCCAGTCCTCAGCATTAGCTGGACTGCCTTTACCATCGAAGGTTGGGGGATTCTGTAGGAGAAAAAGTTCTTCGACTTGTCTCTCATTCGGAGGGGGCGGAGTAGGATCACGCTGTCCCTCAGGGTTATCTTCAGGGTTTCTGACATTTCTACGTCTTGGCGGCATTCTAAAAATTACAACAAGAAAACTTTAGCCACTCCAATTCTTTAGTTCACTAGGAACCTTTCTCGATTCTGAAAACATTTCTCTTTCGGGAGGAATACGATTCTCGATCGGTACTTAAATAAATAAAAAGCAAATGAAGGACTTTCTCAAATAACTTCATTATTTCAAATTCTCACATATACATACATCTCATTCAATTTCCAATAACCATCAAACATTCACATCATCATTATAAATTCACATATTCTCAGGACAATCATTGTTCTCAAGCAATCAATCACAATCATAGAATAAAATATCATCACTTTCATATTCACATACTCAATTCAAATTGATAACTCAAGAGACTTAAAATTAATTTTAATAGCCTAAAGGCTCATTTTTATATCGCCCGAAGGCGGCCTCTTCTAAGGACTTATAAACAATAGGGATTCAAACACTTCATTGAAAATTTCCCTTTCCTCTACTCAAATTATGTAAGTTCTCAAACCATAAGTTACATTACTGCTGACAAATTAAAACGAGTTCGTCTCTCAAACACACACGATAAAAATACTTAAATTTCTACGGCTTCCTTGAATCACTTCTACATGCAGGAATCGTCTTCGCTCGGCCCATTGTCATCATATTGCTCTGCGTCGGAGTCTACTTCAAAGTGCTCTATGGGATCTTCCTCCTCCTCAGGGTCCTCTTCCTCTTCTTCCTCTTCTTCCTCAAGCATGTTGTCTACAAGCTGGCCTTCTTCATCGACGTTATCATCCTCAATGGCGAAACACTCGCGTTCAGCTTCCCTCAAAGCTTCTTCACAGTCTTCCAAAGTGTAGTTCAGTGCAGCTAACTCAGATTCAATCCAGGGCGGGGTGTTAGGGTTTTCTTCTTGAGGAAGGTAAGAAGCTACATCAGTTGAGGTACCGAATTGGGAGTTGTGCTCGTCTTCTGGCCTTGCTAGGGAGGTAGATGCACAAGCAAAAGGGGCAAGAAAGACATTGTTGGGTAAGGCTTGAAGATATCCTTTTCCTACTGTTGCTGCATCAGTTGGCTCATTTTCGTTCTCATTGCCATTGCTTGAACAGGCTGGCCTAGAAGATTCCTCTTCGGGATGAATTGAAAAAGTTGCTTGGTGACGATGCATATAAGCGGCAAAATTGATCTTCATTCGATGACGGATTTCCATTGCATCCGCTCGGAAATGAATAATTTGAGTGGGAATTTCGAGGTTCAAGCTCAGTTCGTGGCGGTGAATTAATTTGGAGGAAAACGGGGTCATCTTGAGGAATTGGTGGAGGAGCATGGACAATTTCATTTAGCAAGTTTGGAGAGTCATCTTCATACGGCTCTGGCGGAGGAGCACCATAGGTTATGAAACGGGCTGATATTGTGGAGATAAATGCATTCACATCACCGTACAAGGTTCGATCGAAGTAGCGGTAGCCTAAAAATAGAGGAACAAGGGATGCTGCCCAATCCTTCCATTCCTGAGGTAGAGCTTGGATTAGATGCGTCATGCCTTCCAGCGGTCCTATGTCCATGTACTGGACTCTTCCCCATATCGT
This sequence comes from Schizonepeta tenuifolia, assembly GCA_029490685.1. Classification (NCBI taxonomy): domain Eukaryota; kingdom Viridiplantae; phylum Streptophyta; class Magnoliopsida; order Lamiales; family Lamiaceae; genus Schizonepeta; species Schizonepeta tenuifolia. The sequence goes on along the minus strand of CM055955.1, from coordinate 91,265,097 downwards.
ATGATAACGCGCTAGAAATTCAGCTAGTGACTCAGTACTCATCTTTCTCATGTGTAAGTACTCCTGCATCCAGTTGTTATCGTCCATCCTATACAAATTTTTAAACGCATAAGCACACTTAAACAATTAATCGAGCATACTAGAATTTCCACCACATACTCATTTTTGCGTTCCAAAGGGGGATTTTCGTTCATGATTTCGGGCAATTCCAAATCACGTAACCATTTGCACACGCGTTTCATCCTTTCTGATTTTCCCACACGAACACACATTGGGGAGGACATTCTAAAGTAATCTAGTTATCAATCAACTTAATAGCTTTCATCTCTAAACATCATAACTCAAAAATAACTCAAAAGAAATTCTCAATATCTTGATAATTCAAACATCACTTTAACTTGAAAAACTTTAGAAAATAAGACATACCTGGTTGCCGGATGAGATGGAGGATAGCATGGTGTGGCTTACTGACTCAAATAAGTCTAGGAATTAAATCTAGACTCGACTCATCAAAGAATATCAGACTTCAGAGCAATCAAAGCCTTGCTCTGATACCAACCTGTCACACCCCGACACTCGAGGTGCGACTTACGAACAACGACACAACCTAATCAACTAACCATCAACTCAAATACGGGGAACATGCTCGGGGAAAACATTAATGAAAACAACAACACTCGAACAAGACTATCAAAGACATAATGAAGCAATAACCGAGCATTTCAAAATCACATATTAACAAGGATACGATAAGTATTTCAGGTCAATGAGATTAAGAATTCAACGAACATTTAAACCATCGAGCACATTGCTCGGAATCAAAAACATGTATCAAAGTATATCAACAGACTTTCATTTCAAAAGGGTTGCAGCGGAAAACTTGACTCAAATCCCAACATTCACAAGCATGAAGACGTGCAAATGCCAGTCCGACATTCGACTCGACTCAACCAAAAACACCACACCACCAAGCGTCCATGCCATCACCATCCTGTCAACCTTCATGTTTAGAAATACACACAGGGCTGAGTACTTCGTACTCAGTGAACACATGCCGAAAATATTTGGGAAAAAGATGCTCTTAAAGCTATATCAATTGAACTTGCCTTGCCGAAACATCACAAGTACTTAAGTAACTTAAAATAATTTTACTTGTGCATGCTAAAAACATTTTCTTTCAAATAGACTGCGCAGTCAAAACATAACATATATCAATAGTATGCATCATCTGTCACAAATAGTCTCACTGTGCCGAGAAGTAGGCCTCCTTCTCGAACACTGTGACCGGCCCAACCGAAGCAAGGCTCACAGTCACCTCAATATTTAACATACCACACGTGGGTTTCCTGCCTTTCACAGGATGATAATATCTCAAATAAACAGATGATAACACATACTAAACTCAATAAAACGGCAAGTCAATCACATTTAAAAATCATATAATAATTCTTAATAACATTCATCGATAGTTTTGGTTCAGAAAAGCCCACCTAACTTCCGAAGATTCTAGCTAGGCGGTTTAAGGGCTATTGTCCTCGCTTATCTTTCCGTCCGGCTTGATCCTTCACAGTTCGACATCGATAAAGAAAAATAAGATATTACGCAAAGACGGATAAAAGGCGTTGGTCTCGACTGAAGGACTTCTACTTGAGTCATTTCTCTCAAAGCTATTCTTTTCTAAAAGTCTCGCATTCTCGTCTTTAAGCCATTAACTCTACTCGATGATTGGTTAATATTACTAACCAATGTCTTGGTACTTCTCGCTTTATTTATGAAACGACGTCTATCAAAATTCTATTACTCGGGCTTTCTTGAATAAACTTAATCAATTCTTGATTTTAATTAACAACTCAATAGCTCAATTATTTTGCATACAAACAAACTTAATAATTCTTCACATTATCACCAAATAATACCATTTACTCAAATATTTAATTCAATCGCATAATAAATTCAAATAAATCAAACACATTGTTTTAAATTTAATCACATTCAAGACACATTAACATTTACTCAATTTTTATTTTCGAACTTAATTCAAATAAGAATTCCTTTTTATAAAGCTCAAACAATATCATTCATTTTTCTCGACTTATAAACAACACTTTTTCCAAATTCATTGTTTTATGAAGCATTTTATAAATCTTTACTCAATTAACAAAAATTCTTTTTAATTTTTAATAAACCCTTATGAAATAGTAATTTCATTTCTATTTCTAACTCGATTCTCATTTCTTAACTCAACTATTACAGTTCTAATTATTATCTCGGCAATTTTTCTCGGTTTATTCTTAATCTACACGGTTTGAAACACAACTTATTTAATTAATTTTAATTAATTACTTTCAAAATTATTACTCGATATCTTATTCCATTATTTTCTTGATTAAACTATACGAGTATTTAAACTTAACTCGTCTAACATCTTTTCATTGATTCGATTAAATCTTCTTTTCATTTTCTTACTATTTTATTCTCTTTAACTCGATTTTCTCGACTCTTATTTATTTAATTAATAAATTTTCTCTATTCTTCACTTAATTATTTTTATTTCAATAAAAATCTAGATTATTTTATTAATTTGATTACAAAATTTCTTTTTGATTTAATTTAAACAAAACTTAAATCTTCAAGTCTTATTTCAAGAACACTTAAAACACTTACTAGATATATCTTTCTATGTATTTTTCAATTCTTAACATTTCTAAAGCTTTTAAACTTCATTCTTTTGTCACTAAAAAAAATCCTATTTTCATCTAGGAATCAAATTAACACTTTAACATATATCATCAACATTATAACATCAAGATCATCAAATCTTCTAAATCATCATAAATTATTTTCTTTAAAAACTTCACATGCAATTCGATTTTCTCATACTTAACTACATCAAAGATTAAATCATCATATCAGATAATAATTTCATGATCAAAACATCAACTAGATCATCAACAAAATCAACAAAATAATTCTCTCTTTTCTCTTAAAACTCACGGCATTCATAGCAATTTTTAGGGCATTTTATTTCTCAATTTTTCATGCATGTAATTCCATTCTCAACATGATAAAAATCATAAATCAAGTATCAAAATAACAATAACTCAAGAAATTTAAATTCTCCTATTTTTCTCTAAATTTTCGGTATTAACCATTTTTTAGGGTTTTTAATTTCTTTTTCTTCTCTTAATTCATCGATTAAATCCTAGTGTTCGATTCTCCTATCGATTTCTCTTCACTCGATCTTCACATCGATAACCTAAGTTTGCCTAAACATAAAATAAATATCATGCATGCATGTTTTCTTTCTTTTAGGGCTTAGAGAGATACATATATACAATAAATCAAATGAATTATCATACTTTTCAAATAAATTGGATCTTCTCCTCTTGATCCTCTTGAAATCGAAATGATGGGGGAAAGATAGGCTCAACTTCTAGCTTGGATTCCTTTTGGAAGAACTTGTCTTGAATCCTCAAGAAAAAAAATATAAAACAACAATCAATCATCCATTTTTAGGGCTTAAGAGCCGAAATTATGAAGAAATAAGGATGATTATTGGATTTCAAACTCAAGAACTTGGAGAATTATTACCTTTCAACTTGGGGTTTGGAAGAACTAAGATGATGGTGATGATCTTCTCTTGATTTGCATGAGATTGAATCTTGAATACAAGGCTTTAATGGAAGAATTTCCAAGTATGAGTGTGTGTGGGTGGTTCACAGCAATGGGGGGAAGAGAGGGAGAGAGTTTTCTTCTTCTTGCTTTCTTAGAGGTTTTTCGAAGAGAGAGAGAGAGATAGCTTGAATGAAAATAATTCCTCTTTTGTATGGAGAGAGATAGGTAGGATGCATGTATTTGATTTCAAACATAGAGAATAAAAATGATGACAATTAGTGTTGGAACTTGTATTAAGAGAGATAGATGGATGGTTTGATGTGATGGCATTTGCATGCAATCTTAATACACAATTTACTAAGATCTTGTAAGAATATCATGATTAAAGCTACATAATAGGCTTGGAGAGAGATTTAGGGAGAGAGATAGAGAGATATGGCGGTAGAGAGGGAGAGAGATGAGTGACATTTGTCCCATTATTTTATTACGGGTATTACTTACCCGGTCGTAAAGAGTTTTCCGGATAAAAAGGTCCGTATTATTCCATTTATGCTAAAAACGGGTCTAATCTCTCCTCGTCTCGTTTCTGACATTAAAAAATATCTCAAATCTAATTCACGTCTCAATAAATAAATTAAGGATTCCGATTATCTAATTTTTAGGTCTAAAAGAAATTAGTCGGCTTATTAATCCTTTAATAATTCGATTCTTATAACTCTCTCAACTTATCTCGGATAAGCTTCTATCTTATCTCAATGATCTTAGAATTAATTCTAGGTTCAAAGATTTTAATTCAAATCTATTCTAAGTTCTTCGGCGCATAGCAATTTCTCAGTTATCAACATTATTCACTTCCAATAAAAAATCTTCGGAGTTTTTCTGAAAAAAATCATACTCGTACTCATTCCCATATAAGCAAACTCAATATATATATATATATATATATATATATATATATATATATATATATATATATATATATATCACATTATCATTTCAAGAAATAGAAAAGATAATCTCACGTAAAAACACATAAGGCATTCCAATCGTTTTACTCATTTCTATTTATTTAGAAAATTTTTATTTCTCAAATCTCGTCATTTACATGGAAAGGGGTAGTATTGCTCAAGAAACTTCTGCTGCATTTGTTGCTAAGGACGTTACACTGTCTTGGGGTAATTGATAAAGCCACTCCCTTGGCCCATCTTGACGTGAGAATGGAAACGTCAGGAGTCAAATGTAATCCCTCAGTGTGTTCTCCGCAGTAGCGGTGTGCACAGTACGCATTGCCATCTCAAAGTCCTGTAAGTGGCGCTGTGGATCCTCTCCGGGCAAGTCACTGAACTTGGGCAAGATCTGTATCAAAGAATGTTTCAGCTCCCAACTGTTAGGGATAGCAGGCAAAGTAATGCCTGCTGGGTTCAGATTGACATCCGTTGGAAACATGATTTCCTTCAGAGTCTTTCAGGATCAGGTTGTTGTCGCGCCATCTCCTCTCTTCAGATTGCTCGTAATCTAAATTTGGTGGTGACCTCTCCCTCGTCACTCGCCAATTCCTCCGCTCGTGCTTGTTTCTCAGCTTCCCTCTTTAGTTTCTTCTGTTCCTTGAGGTACTTCTCCAGTTCAGGATGGTATTTCAATTCACCGTCGATCCAAACAGGGTTGGAGCTTAACATGCACAAGGTCTCTCCCTCAAGAGATAGTTACAAAATCAACTCCCGGCTACGGCGCCAATTTTGACGAGGCTATCGTTCACACTCTCAAAATGAATTTATAGCCTATCCCCACAGCTATATAGTTAGCAAGTAAGTACAGGGTCGATCCACAAGGAGTTGAATGTCACTATCTCTTGAAAACCTCCTCCACCTGTTTCAGACAAGTTGGTTTTGCTATCTTGGTCACTAGGGCTCTCTTGCCCAATTCGAGAACTCAATAAAGCACTAAGAAGTAAACAGAGATCTTGATCAATAATAAAAGAGACTTGGTCTGGACCTAGACACTGTTAAGTGAAAACCCTAGCTTGGTCATTGGTGCAAAAATATTCATCACATGCATGCATCGTTAGTTATGGGACTTGAATGCCGAGATTCCTTTTTTACTCGTCACGCTCTCAACAAACCCTTCCCTTACCTATCCTTACTTAGTTGGCAACGCACCACCGGCTCCCTACCTTGGCAATACCTCTGTCGGAGTCATCGTTCAGTTTCTTGCCCAATGAGCATTTATCTCTAGAAAGGCCCAACAAGGAATCATCACGTCTAGCCCAATAGGGTAGACACCTTCCTCTAATGTTAATCGATCTTAACTAAGAAGATGTGGAAAACACTCCTACTTCTCAATTGATTGGTGATCTAATATGTCCTAAGTGATTAACGGCCTATTAACCTCTTATTTCGTATTATCTCATATTTGAACAAGCTCATTAACATTATGGGAACACATGCATGCATTTATCTAGCACAATTTAGACCTCTCAAGCATAGGTTAACACTTAACTGTCTTGCCCAGACCAAGTATAAACACTTAGCTAGACATAATCATAAAGTAACAAACATGCGAATTGAAGAAAATCATAACACTATATTAAAACTTACGAAGTACGTGCATAACTAAACATGGCCAAAAGTGTCGAATAACAAAGTACGAATAAAAGTCTAACCCTAAACCCTAAACCCTAAACCCTAAACCCTAAACCCTAAACCCTAACTGAACAAGCTCATTAACATTATGGGAACACATGCATGCATTTATCTAGCACAATTTAGACCTCTCAAGCATAGGTTAACACTTAACTGTCTTGCCCAGACCAAGTATAAACACTTAGCTAGACATAATCATAAAGTAACAAACATGCGAATTGAAGAAAATCATAAACACTATATTAAAACTTACGAAGTACGTGCATAAACTAAACACGGCCAAAAGTGTCGAATAACAAAGTACGAATAAAAGTCTGCCCGTAGGACTTGTTTTTCTCCTCAAAACTCTCGATGAAATTACAGGGAAAATAAGCATAAAGACAGCGTATATTTGCAGTAGCAGGGCTTCGATATATATAGGCGAGTGCTTAGGGTTTGGGCCCCCTAGTCCTTAACATAGAAGGAATCCACGAGTTACCTTGGGATGCAAGTAACACTTGATAAGCTCGACCCTCAACAGGGTAAGTCACATCTATCTCCAAGAGATCCCTTACGGATCCTAAATCTAGTCGGATAAGGAAAGATATTTAAGTTAGATCATCTTTTCCTTATCCTTTTAAATCTAGGAGAGAAACTCGCTTGTTGACCAAAGAACTCCTCCTATCTGTCTTGACCAATATGGCTCTCCCTGACCTCCTTCCATAAATGCTGCTTCTTTTTCCTGTTTTGCCCAATTTCCACCTGCAAGGTAGCAGACATCCTCCTGCCCAAAATATGTCCTCCCAGACATAGAAACTAGACAAAACACACAAAAAGACTCGATCTAAACTACCTAGAACCAACACAAAAAAGACACAAAATATGGACTCGTCACACTTCTTTCATGAGCCTTTGTTTTGAGTTTAATTAAAACTGTGTCTCCCACACTATGCAAATGATGAAAGGTAGCTCATTACTTAAGGTGGAAAAGCATAAATTGAGAAAGGAGAGCCTACCATACTGCAAAGATACAGGGTAGCTCGTAACTTAAGGCAAAAAAACATAAATCAAAAGGACATTCTACTTGGTTAAAGAAGTAAGTAAGAAAGAAATTAATCTTGCCAAAAGAGAAAAAAAAGGTGGAGTGGGAGTGCCATTACTGAAAAAAAAAGATAGGTCGGTATGACTGAAACCAAGTTTTAAACTACTTGTCCAGAAATCCTTACCTCTGCTCCATACACCCCCCTACAACCTAACAAAGACCCTTTGATAAATTACACCAGATTAAGTATTTGTTATGAATCCATGAACAAGTTTATAGGAAGGCTAATGCAGCATAAAATGAGAGTATACACTTAGCCATACACTTGAGTGTATGAGAGAAATTGCTAACCTCTTCATGTGATATATTTGCTCAAAAGGGTTGTGGTATGATATTATGGTTGATGCATGCATATATTAGCTAATCCATTTGACTGCGTAGTCTCGTGTCTTGAAGTTTTTATTCCTCTTTGTTCATCTCTCTTCTTGGTGTCTTCTCTGAATCCACTTACATACTTGAGGGCAAGTATGGTTTAAGTGTGTAGGTGTGATGCGTCTTCGACTTTTGGGCCATTTGGCCCTATTTTTCCTGTCTTTTTGTGTCTGTAGTGTCTGTATAGGGAAGAAAATAGTTGTTCGTGGGAAGAAAGGTTAGTCCAAGGCAAACGGAGACAAGATGGTCAGAATGGGAAATAGTGAAGCAATTCTATCCCACTGCATGAATCTGATTCCCCCAGGAGAAGGATAGTACCCTGGTGTGAGGCTAACCAACACATGCAGTCAGTATGACCACGACCGATACCAGCAGCCAGCCGCCAAAGCCCAGATAAGGAAAGACGCGTGGAGGAGATTTGCACGATATTCTGTTGAGAGCATGTACGAAGAAGGATCTGGAAGCTAGTCAATCACCTCAATCAATCCACCAGCGATTGCCAATTATCAATCTGGTCAATCAAGGATAAATCAAGATCAAGCTAAATATGGAAGCAATCAATCACACCGATATGGTATGCCAGAGGAGGTGTTGAAGGCTATTTTTCTCAGCTATAAAAGTCCAACAAGTGTGGCTGGAAAAACGTTGCTTACTCCTAGTATTCGATAGCATTCAGCTCAAGATACAATTTACTTTCAGTTCGCGTTACATTTTCTGCACCAAAAACAATTTACTAGCTTTCATTTCAATTCCTGTCGTGAACAAACCCAAAACAACTTGCCTTATT